>PVLA01009571.1:0-73359 GCA_004027455.1 Hydrochoerus hydrochaeris | reverse complement strand
CCATGAGCTCTTTCACTTCTCTCACATTATTCACAGAAGGCAAAACCCCACAACCAGTCCTCACAAAGGGGTTATCTAGAGGGCCTCCAGCAACCCCCCTGGAGTCTCCACCCTCGACTCCATATTGAGCATTACATAAAAACATACACATGTGAACTACACAAATTACAATTATCAGTACAAAACATTTCAAGATCCCAGTGCCCAATTCCCACATGCGGCGTCCTGTTCCTGGAGAAGCGATTGTCACAAGGCGTGGATGGACTAGGATGCGGCATGGGCAGAAAAGGGCGCCACAGGAATGGAATAGAATAGAAACAATAAAAACAAAACAATGAATGCAATAAAGGATTTCAAAACAAGCCAATAATAAATCCAAAATTGTTACCATAATATATCTTGCTATCTTTGAAATAGCTGTTCTTACCATAAGATTTGACATAATCAAACAAAACAAAAGAGAATAAAGCCCAACCCAACAAAACAATGGAAATCATATAGGACTTCCAAAACAAGACCATAGGAAATCAACAATGGCTACACCCCTCAGAAGGAGATCCCCACAGATGTCACACTGTGTACCACTTTCCTCTGAACCTGTGATCAGACCACTGGCCCTAGACCTGCAGTGTTAGTGAAACACCAGAGCACCACAGGCATCAATTGCATTTCACCTCCATAGTTATCACTGCAGCCTGTGTTTCTTCAGATAAGTCAGTCACTTACATGGGGGGTTGGGGTACCAGGACAATTGGTACTTCGTGTTTGCCAGTCTGCACAATGGAAGGGGCTGGGGTCTGGCTGTTCCCAGTCTGGCAGTGGCCCATGCATGGTGCTGGTTCCCAGACTGGGGTTGCGTGCTGTTATGGCCTTGTTCTCTTTCCTGTAATTTCCTCTTATATGAGCTTTGGGCTTGATTTGTTCTTCTTTTTCTAGAAGCTTTAGGTTCAACATTAGATTTTTTCATTTGAGCTTGCTCTGTTATTCTAATGATAATTCAGTGCTATAGATTTCTCTTGTAGGACTGCTTTCATTGCAACCCATCAGTTCCAATATGGAACTTATACATTGGTATTATTGCTTAATTGTAGGAACTGTCTAATTTCTTCTTTAATTTTATCTGTGCCCTATTTGTTGTTCAGGAGGGTGTTATCAATTTCCATGTGTTTATGAAGTTCTTGTGGTTTATTTTGCCACTGATTTTGAGTTTCATTGTGCTATGGTCTGATAACATGCATGAGATCTTAATTTCTTTGTATTTACTTAAACATGTTCTATGAGCTAGTACATGGTCTGTTTTGCAGAATGCCCCATGTAGAGCTGAGAAAAATGTGTATTCTGGTGTTGTGAAGTAGAACACTCTGTAAACATCTACTAAATCCATTTGTTCAAAAGTTTGGTTCAGCCAGGTATAGTGACACATGTCTGTAATCCCAGTGCTTGGGAAGCTGAGACAGGAGGATTCCTTGCAAGTTCAAAGGCAGCTTGGTCTACCCAGTGAGTTTAAGACATGTCTATATTACAAAGTGAGACTCTGTCTCAAAAAAAAGTTTTGTTCAGTTTTGATGACTTATTTCTGTCTAGTTGATCTTTTTCTGTCTAGTTGATCTCTTTATTTGTGACATGGATTATTGAGGTCCACAATTACAATTGTATTAGTGCTTTTTTGATTTTTCATGTCTGTTAATATTTGTTTTATATAGTTGGGTGTGCTGGTAGTTGGTGGATCTATATTTACGATTTTCATTTCTTCCTCTTAGATTGTTCCCTTTACAAAAATGTAGTGACCGTTTTTGTCTCTCTTAATGTGCCATGGCTTCAAACCCACTTCATCTGTAAATAGAATAGCTACCTGTGTTTTTTCTGGGTTCCTGTCACATGGAGTATTGTTTTCTATTCTTTGACTTTCAGTGCATTAGTTTCTTTCTGAATTAAATGTGTTTCTGTATGTAACATATTGTTGGATCTTGCTTCTCAATCCATTCTGCCAGTCTGTGTCTTTTGATGATCTGAGACTATTAACATTGATGGTTGTAACTGATATGTATTGATTTATCTGTGTCATGCTATTTTCCTGTAGATGGTCCCCCACCACCTTTTAATTACTTGCCTTGCCTGGTAGAATCACTCTGTTCAGGTTCATGGAGTTACAGTCCTTGTTATCTCTTTCTAGAACATCCTTCAGACATACTTTGGAGTGTTCATTTAGTGGTAATGAATTTCCTCAGGTGTTCTTTGGAAGTATCTTATTTCTCCATCAATTTTGAAAGATAATTTCGTGGGGTATATCCATCTGGGTTGGGCTGTTGTTTCCTTTCAGGGCTTGAAATATATCACTCCAATCTTTCTTTGATCTATCCATCCATCTATCTATCTATACTGGGAAATGTACTCAGGATTTTGTTCTTGCCATGCAGGTGCTTATGCTGCTGAGCTATATCCCTGGCCCTTCCAATCTCTTCTTGATTTGATTGTTGCATTGCAAATGCTCTGAGTCTGATGAGCTTTTCTTTATAAGTGATCTGTTTCTTTTCTCTAACAGCTTTTAAAAAAAATTTTTTTTAAATCAATACCAGGGATCAAACTCATGACCACGTGCTGGCAAGGCAGGCGCTTATGCTGCTGAGCTAAATCCCCAGCCCCTCTAACAGCTTTAAATATTCTGTTCTTGTGCTCAGTTTCTGGATTCTTGATTATTATAAGCCTTAGCATAGATTTTTTTTCTTGTGGTACTGGGGATTGAACTCAGGGCCTTGGGCATGGTGGCAAATGTTCTATCACTGAGCTATATCCCCAGCTCAGATTTTTTTGATCATGGGTAATTGGGTAATTGGAGTTCCATATGCCTCATTTATCTTTTTTTGTTGTTGTTGTCTTTTTAATACAGGTCTCACTATGTAGCTCAGCCTGGCCTTGAGCTCACTTTGTAGTCCAGACTGGTCTCAAACTTGCAACAATCCTCCTGCTTCAGCCTCTTAAGTGCTGGGATTACAGATATGTGCCACCATGCCTGGCTGCCTCACTATCTTTATGTCACATTCTTTTTCCATGCTTGGGAAATTTTCTGCCATTACTTCTGTAAACAGATGTTTTATGTTGTTTCAGCTTAACTGGCTTGATTAACCTTATGTGCATCCTTGAATCTTCTAGAAACTGTTGGATTATTTTCTCCTGTTCCCTTGATATTTTTAAGAAATCTTTCTTTTCATGATCACTAACTACAATCTTGCCTCCTATATCTGATGTTCTGTCTTCACATTGGTTCATTCCTCTGCATATACTTTCAGTGGAATTTTTAGTCTCCTGGATATCTGTTTTAATCTATTTCATGGATTCTATTTGTTTCCTGTTTGGATGTTCATGGTTTCCATCATTTTCCTAAATCCTATTTTTTTATCTCTATCTGTTCTAGAGTTGATACTAAGCATGCCTTTCATTTTGGTCACCATGTTTGTAGTTATTGCAGAGATTATTTCTGATTTGATTTGTTCTAGAGCCTCATTAATCTAGAGTACATTAATCTAGGTGTGTGGCTTTCAAATTGCTCCACCTCATTGCCCTTTAGGTTTGCCTTTGGTGAGCTGGAAGTCTGGGGTTGCATCTTGCTTAAGTATCTGTTCATTTTTTATTTTTAAAGAATTTAATTCCTGGGTTGATGCTTGTAAAATGCTTATGGCAGTTCACTTTATTGCTAGTATTTACAACTCTTAGGAAATGACTTCTTCTCAGAGATGTCTTTCAGGTGTAGCTGGCTTTTGGGTTTTGAGTCTGTTGTAAGATCTTGTCCCTTCAGTTTATTGGGGATGAGAAGTTGCTGCCCATTTGGTCCAGCCACGAGTTCTTTGGCACTGGCCTGTACTATTTTTTATGACACTCAGGCAATCTTAGTCTTGGCATACCAGGAAGGACAACTGATTAGAACAGTTATGGACCTTGACTAAAATAGTACAATCAGTAGTAAATAATACCATGAAACAGCCTAGAAAATGACAAACTGTGATAATGATTAATTCACCATCTGTAATCCTATGAACTAATTTGTGGTTATATAACAAAAGCCAAAACAAACCAGAAAATTGTGTACCATTAATATGCCCTTACTATATCAATTTTATCCTCAGGGGAGACAATTTAAAAGGGTTAAGGAAAAAATAGAGAAATAGAAGGAGAGGAAGAGATTAGAAGCAAGGCTGGAAGCAAAGGAAGAGCATGCGAACACTGGAGAGTGATCCTGAAGATAGGAGGGAAAGGCGGAGGGAAGAAATAGAAAGAACCGAGCACAATAATAACAACAAAAACTAGAAACAGTGTTCACACTCATGTAAAAACAAGAACAATCAAGTAAAAAAGAAAAGAAAAGAAAAAATAGACCCCTCCCCCCAAAAAAGCTGTCCACTGCAGGGCACATCTCTCTCTCTCTCCGCTGTCACTGGTGTACAGAGAGGGCAGACAGAGCCCAGCCCATGCTGATCAATCCTGACAAGCCAGCCATACATTTATGGTGGGGTAGTGGACAATCCCAGCAAGTCGCACCTTCAGTGCCACTGATGCTCAGGCTGGTTTCTGGCTCTGAGCCTCAAACCCGATTTGTTCAGCCTGCAGCATTTCGTGTGCTTCCTGCCAGCTTGAATTCAGCTCAGTGCAGGCTTGAAGTGGGCTCCTTAACGTTCCTGCTGACTTGACCTGGGTTCTCCCTCGCCCTGACATTGCAAACCACTAGATGGAGCCAACCCATAGCTGCTTTGAATTTCATGCTCAGTTGTCGCCTCTCCAAGAACGCTACTGCCAATCACCCTCTCCTGGGCCCATCTGAACCTAAAAACTCACTAGGCACCGTATCCTTTTCACTGGTGCGTTTCTCCTTGGAGGTTTCTGGGATGACCAGTAGTCGCTGCCTCTGCAGCTCAGTCTCCCCCACCCATATAGTGAGTCAGGGCTCAGGGAGAAAATGCTGTTTGTCACCTCCTCCTTCTGAGGTGAAGTCTCTTTCTTCAGTCTCCTTGCAGGCTTCAGTTCTTGCTTTAGATCCCTGCCCAGCTAGGTCTTGGGATCAACTCCCTTTCTTCTTCTCTATTTCATGTTGCTCTATGCCAGAGTCTGGACACCAACTCTCAGAGATTGTATTTCTCTGCCATTCACTACTCTGCCATCTTCCTGGAAGTTTCAAAGAGTATTTTTCTCCACTGAATTTTCTGGACATTGGTGTCAAAGATTAGTTATCCATAAACATGCGGTTTATAGTCACAAAGTAATATTATTCAACCATAAAGAACAAAATCACTGGGCTTGGTGGCACATACCTATACTCCCAGCACTGTGGGAAGTTGAAACAGGAGGATTCCACATTAGAGCCCAGCTTGGAGAATTTAGCATCTTAGGAAGACTATCTTAAAGTAAAATACTTAATGCCAAGATTGAATCTAGACCCATATCTCTCACTATATACTAAACTAAAGTCAGAATGGATCAAAGAACTGAATGTTAAAAGAAAAATAAGCTCTTGATACATAAAATAGGTAAAACTATGGAGGACATAGGTATGGGCGAAGATTTTCTTAACTGAATACCAATTGAATGAGAAATAACATCAACAATCAACAAATGGTATCATACCAAATTAAGAAGCTTCTGTTCAGCAAAGGAAGTTAGCAACAAAGTGAATAGATAACCTACAAAATGGGAAAAAAATTGTACTAGCTATTCCTTGGACAGAGATAAAATATCCAATCAAAAATGGCAACTGAAATTAATAGACACTTCTTAAAAGTACAAATGAACAATAAATAGAGGAAGAAATGTTTGACATTATTGACTATTAGAAAAATGCAAATTAAAACAACACTGAGTTACCATTTTATTCCACAGTGGCTGTCATCAAAAATTCAAATAAAGATCCGGGTGTGGTGGCTCACGCCTGTAATCCCAGCTTTTTGGAGGCTGAGGCAGGAGGATTGTTGCAAGTTCGAGATCAGCCTGGGCTATAAAGTGAGTTCAAGGCCTGTCTGAACTGCATAGTGAGATCCTGTCTCAAAAAAAAAAAAAAAAAGAAAAATCAGATAATAACAACTGCTAGCAAGTTTTCAGAGGAAAAAGTAACCCTCCTACATTGTTGGTGGGAATGTAAATAGTGCATCCACTATGGAAATCAATTAAAACACTGAAACTAGATATTACATTCAACACAGTAATCCTCCTTCTAGGAATATTTCTGGAAAAGTTAAAGGTATTATATTAGAGAGCTACATCCATACCCATGTTTTTAGAAGTACAGCTCTTAATATCTAAATGTTCGGACCAGCCTATATGTCCATCAACAGGTGAATCAATAAAGAAAATGTGGTATTATATACAATGGAATAGCACTCTTTTATAAAGAAGGATAAATCTGTACCACATGCAGGAAAATGGATGCGCCTTGACACGGTAAGCTTAAGTGAATTGAATCAAAATTGCAAGTTTTTATTTCAGACATGCAAGTTTAACTATTACATGGTTTCTCTTATGAGAAGCCCAAATTATAAATAAAAATTATAATACAATATAGATAATAAGAAGTAATAGTAAGTAGGGAAAAATACAACATGCTATTTTTGAAGTCTTGTTTTTATTATTTTTTGTTTTTTGTACTGGGAATTGAACTCAAGACCTTGTACTTGCCATGCTGCTGACCCAGGGATACCTGGTCCCAACATGGTATTTTTGATGGCTAGTTTTTAAAAATTAAATGTTGATGGATTATAATTATATATAATTAAGAGGTTCAGAGTGATGCTATGATATTCCTGTATGGTGTGGAATGAATGAATGACAAGACACGAGTGTTTGAATAGAGGGGGTACTTTGAGAAATGATGTCTCCATTACTTATGTCTTATACATTAATTATATATTATGTCTATAAAATAAGGACATACTGTTAACGCATCTATCATCTCAAATACTTATTATTATTCTTATCTAACTGAAACTTTATATCATTGGGCCAACATCTCTCCATACTCTTATAACCACTATTCTGATTCCCAGTTCTGCTTTGTTGTTTGTGGGTTTTGAGATGGGGTCTTTCTATGTAGCGAGGCTGGCCTTGGACTGACTATGAAGCCCAGACGGGCCTCAAGCTCATTACCCTTCTGCCTCAGGCCCCCACGTGCTGGGATGACCGCTGTGTGTCATCATAGCCAGTCTGTTTTTTGGCTTCTGTTAGTTTCACTGACTTAGATTTCACAGGGTTTGATAAAAATAAACAATGAATATTGATATATAAATATGTTTTGTAAATTTAGTAAAAGACACATGGCCTTTAATCACCCTCAGAATATCTCCCTTGTCTTCAATGAATGCACTTGTCCCATCATCCCGCCGCTTGCTAGAGCAGTGGTAGAAGTTCTCTTCTGTAAATGCCATTAGTGGCACTGTCATGGCTGCCTCAGTGTTCTGCACGTATTCAAAATGTTTACCTCTCATGGTCGTTTTGGCTTTGGGAAGAGCCAGTGTTGTATAGTACCAGAGCTGGTGGACGGAGTGAATGAAGACACACTGTAATGTTTAAAGTCTGCCTTTCCACAAGGGCACTTGGCAACAAAATTCATTGTATCTTTTATCATACTTCATAAAGACAGGAAAGAGGACTTACAGTACTTCTTCAGAAAGTGATAAGATAGCAAATGGGAAAGCACTTTCCTGTAATCCCAGCACTCAGGAGGCTGAGGCAGGAGAATCACTGGGCTACATAAGCGAGTTCAAGGTCTGCCTGTACTACAAAGTGAGACCCTGTCTCAAAAAAAGTGATAAGAATGACAAATAAGAGTATTTGAATCAAGGAGTATTTTGAGAGGAATTATTAGAAATGTGTCTATTACAAACTATACAGCTTGATCATACCTTGTGTACGGAAGAACATGCAATGTTTGTCTTTCTGTGTCTGGCTTACTTCAATTAGCATAATGTCCTCCAGTTTCACAAGATGGCTTGATTTTATGTGTCACCTTGACTGAGTCCTGAGGGTATCTGTTTGATCAGTAAATACTGTGAATGTTTGTATCACAGTGTCTTGTGATAAGATTAATATTTGAGTTGGTAGACTTTGAGTAAAGCAGGTTATCCTCCATAATGTGGCCCGAATAGAACAAAAATACTGATCTCCCCTGAGCAACAGACATTTCTGCAGATGAAAGCCTTCGGACTTTATTTGCAACTTTGACTTTTTCAGGTTCTATGGCATGTGACCTTTGGATCCCAGCTGTAGCATCAGCTCTCCTGTGTCTCCAGTTTCCCACCCCCACTGGGAGATTTTGGATTTGCCAGCCCCTATGTGAGGAGTGAGGCTCCTGTTGGCTCATGTGAGTTCTCTTTTTCTCTGAATAAACAACCTCTAGTAGTACCAGTTCTGTTTCTCTGAAGAACCCTAACCACTTCAATGTCCCTACTGTAGAATAAATGGGCACACAAACTGATATATCAGCCCATATCATCAAAAGAAATCAAGAATATGATATTGAGAATGCATTAGCTTTCCTTTACTATGACAAACTACTTGAGATAACTAGCTCATAAAGTGACAAGGTTTATTTTGGATCACCACTTAAAAAGACTTGTGTAAGAATAGGTTGGCTCTTTACTTTGGGCCTCAGGTGGGCATGCTAGATGCCAAAGGTGGGGAGTGCATGGCAAAGCAAACTGCTCACCAGGAAGTAAGAGAGGAAGAAGGATGAGGAATACTACAATCCCCTTCAGGGCCACTCCCCAGTAGGCCTCACTTTCCAAAACCCTCTGCTATCCCCCAAAACACTACTTGTGGATGAAGACTCTACATGCAATCTTTTGGGGCACATACAACTTTGAAACTACAGTGCAAGGTTGAGAGGAGTCACCCAAATAAAAGGTCATTATCCCTTACCCAGGTTTGGGAACTGAGCCAGTTTTCAGATCCATGACCTTCATTTTCAAAAAGGTTGGATTCCCAGGAGGAAGGACCCTGCAAGGTCTCATCAAATGTACATAGTAATGTCCCCCATGTTCTTTCCCAAACAGATCCACAGCTATTTCCTGTAACCTAGGAAAAGGAGTACTATACATTCAAATATTTCAAAGACCTTTGGGGTTCCAATTAACATCGATGTTCTTAGATGTGAAGCATCTTCGTGGTTCACACTCGAATGGGGGCCTATGGGTAACACGTGATACCCTTTCCTAGGTGTATTCACAGTGGACTCAGAACATCTGCACACTCATCTAGTGGGCATCTTCCCAGTCCTCCATTTGTAATTGAAACAGACATACATGGTAGGCACAATTTTTATACTGAATTGCTGACTGGTGGAGTAGAAGCTAGCTGAGTGGGAAAGGCTTGCTAAGGAGGGGAACCCTTCTAAGTCAGTTTGGACAGACTCCTCCAAACTTGGCACTGATCACCCTCCATGGTTTATCATATTTCTCATTTCCACCACTCCCCTGGTGGTATATCTGATACCCTGACCTGCCTTCAAGCAAGAATCCTATTAGGACTGTCAGGCTACAATCTCCCTTGCCCTGGTGTTTCCTGTTAGTAATTTTCCATTCATTGGCTCCCATCCTGATCCTTGGCCATTTTTCCTTATTGAATTTGGAATTAAGCTCAGTTCCATAGTGAGGGTTTTCTTTCTATATTGCAATAGCTCCTAAGTAAAATCTTTTTTTTTTCTACTCTACTGTCCAGTTCTTGTTTTTCTTGGATACCTTGGTCATTTACTTTGTGTAGAAAAAAATAGAAAAGCTAGAATATACACTATTACATAATGGGGAAATTTTTTACTAAAATGATACTATTTTGAAATATGCTAATTGAAAGAAGCTGGTAACAAAGGTCACATAATGCATGATTCCATTTATGTGAAATGTTCAGGCAGATATACAAACACGGAATACAGATTAGTGATTGTTTAGACTCAGGTGCTGTGAGGCAGGGAAAGGGGTGCTGGGTAATATCTAAAGTGTATAGGAATTTTTTTTTTTTTGGTACCAGGGATTGAATTCATAACTTCATGCTTGCCAGGCAGGCACTTATACTGCTGAGCTAAATCCCCAGCCCCTGAAATCATTTTTGAGACAATGAAAATATTTCAAAATTGACTACTATGATGGTTGCATAACTAAATATACTGAAAACCATTGAATTGTGCATTTTAAATGATTGGCTTGTACAACATGCCAATAAAGCAACTGTTGCATTTCTTTTCAAAAATTGGGACAGTATTGCAGTACAGGCCATGGTAACTTTGATCTTGCAATCTTTAAATTTAGCCTACAGAATAACTGGGTTTACAATTGTGCCCCATTACATACAGCTCAAAAAAATCTTTTAAATTATTGTCAGTACATGATTTCAGTAAAAAAAAAGAATCTAGGCTGGGCGTGGTGGTGCACCCCTGCAGTTCCAGAACTTGGGAGGTTGAGGCTGGAGGATCCCTGTGAGTTCAAGACCAGCTTGAACTGCATAGTGAAACCTTGTCTCAAAAAGACAAACAACAGCAACACCCCTTTTAAAGACAATGCTACTGTTGATAATTTTATAGAAACTTTGAAACCTCATCCTCTGACTCACAATATCATCATGCTAACTTCCTGGTGGTGACTATTTGAAGTGCTGTGACATGTGTTAGTCCACACTCATTTGAACACCTGTCCGGTGGCTCAGGTGCTATTGCTGAATAGTAAAACCCCCCAGGAACTGTTATCCTTTCCACACCCATTAGGGCAATACTGAAGCTGTGTGTGTGTGTGTGTGTGTGTGAAACCTAGGGGCTTTGCTCTGAGCTATATACCCACCCCAACCCCCTTTTTTTGAGACAAGGCATCACTACAAACTTCAGGCTGGTCTTGAACTCTCTATGTAGCCCAGGCTGGCTGTTGCCTCAGCCTCCCGAGTTCTAGAATTGCAGGTATATACTACCACACTTGGATAAAACACTAAAACACTCTAGGAGACTCTAGGAGACCATTTCAAAGAATTTTGACCATTTGAAATGACCAGCAAGCTAGCCATTAACAACTCATTTCTGGCTAACTACAGAAATAATAACTGGCTTGTTGAAATCTTGGTAGTTACAGTACTAAAAGGTGACATTTATCAAGTGCTTACTATGTGTCAAGAACTGCTGGTAACACTTCACCTGTGTGACTGTTTATATGTGCAGAGGTGATTGAACAGCTGAATTAAAAACTTAACTATTTCCTACTATGTGCAAAGCTGAAGCTTGACATAGATGAACCAAGTAGAGAAATGTGTCAAATTCTAAAATATCTCCTAAGACATAGGACATAGCCAGGATTCCTTGTCATAGTTCTGAAATCCATAAGTAACTGAAAGTCTAAAATTTTTCCTCTTGGGGGGAAACTTGGGGGCTTGAACCAGGGCTTTGCCTTGCTAGGTCTTTCACTGGGCTATATCCCCAACCCTTTTTCATTCTTTTAGTTTTTGGGGCGTGGGCCTTGAACTCTTGATCTTTCTGTGTCAGTCTCATGAGTAGCTGGAATTAAGGAATGCATCTACGTTCAGCAATAAAATTCTTTCCATGATTCATTTGGCAGCAAAATATGACATGAATTTATTACACTTCACCTATTATCTTTTACTTACATATTTTGCTATGTAAATAGCTTGACTGAGCTGGGTGTGGATAGCCTGTAACCTCAGCACTCCGGAAACTGAAGTGGGGAGCATTGCCGTGAATTTAAGGTAAGCCTGGGCTACACAGTGAGTTCAAGGCCAGCCTGCAATACAAGGTGAGTCCTTGTCTCAAAAAAAAAAAAAAAAAAAATCGGTTATGCAGTTTTGCTCCTCACATTGCCATGGCATAACCGTATATGGAACTGTAAATCTCTCAATTTATAATTTATTTGTGAATACAGACAGAGATACAATTACAACCAAATAGTTACTTTCATTTTAGAACCACTAAAGAGCAAAAGATGAATATTGTAACAATATTGTGATAATCTTGTTTTTATTCATTACTTAAAATCAAATAACATTAATAACACACTTCGAAAAGTTTATAGCATATCTAATTCCTACTGGCTGTCATTCTAAAAAATCAAAATGCCAAGAAACGATGATAACAGAATGTGTTTATTCTTTTATGGGATTATAAATTAAAGTCAAGTATGTAAAACTCACATTTAATAGGATTAACTCAAAATGATAACCATTGATTCATAGTTACTGAATGTCACACAGATAAGACAATGCGTTAGGCACTATTTTAAAAAAGACAAATTATTCAGAGAACTAACAAGGTACACTAATTTTTAACAACTTTTAGATTTTATTTTTCATTTATTTTCTACCATAAGTATGTGCAGTAAGTGAACTAGATTGTGTAATGATTGATAAGATTGTCACAGCTCAGCATTCACATGTCTACTTGCATCAGTTATTAACATTACAAGAATCAGATCATGCAGCAGTTCACTCAGATTTAGGAGAATCTGTTATTATTTCACAACCAGGTGAAAGTCAGTTGCCCAGGAAAGCTTGGTGACAACATTAAGACTTAGAAAAATTCTGAAGCAAAAGCTGGCTAATTATCAGTTGAGGAATTTCCAAGAGTTAGCTTACAGCTGGGAATGTACTCTTTTAAAATACCAAGGATTTAACTCTAAATACTTTGTAGTCTTTTGTTTTTCTCTCCCATAAAACTATGTCTTCTTTGAATTTTCAAGCTAAATCTTTCTAGGCAAATCCTGGGAATCAAGAGAGTAAGTTTATGAAATGGATCTTTAGTCCAGTGAGTCCTTCTTACTATGTAAGACCAAAGGTGCACTCTGAAGTTAATGGAAACTTGGCTTTTAACTGAACCAAGAGCAGTATAAAAACTGACAAAAATACTCTTAAAATGATTTTATTAATCTGTAGACTCAATTTCTTAGTGATGTAAAGTTTGATAAAAAGACTTTCTTCTGGTAAAGTTATCTTAACAATAATATAAAAGATTGTTTTGGTACACACACACACACACACACACACACACAATAGAGTGTTTCAGGCTTTTGGAAACCTAGAGTAAACTTTTTTAAGTTTTCAGGCTCAAGAATCTTGTTTGCTACTATTTTGCATATAAAGGCCACATCTAACAGCATTCTGATTAAACATTGTGGTTGAGGCTGACCATTTAATGAACTGTTTCATCACTATATGTACTGAAAATGTTAATAAAGCTCCAGATGAGAAATTTCTGTCACGGTCAAGTTTCCTATACAATTGGACAGTTTTTCATCTTTTTAAAGATTACTCAAACTTATTTGGTAATTTTTTATATCATTTTTTAGTTTTACACTTTCGATTTAAGTGTGGTTAAATTAGAATTAAATGTGTGTATTTTTGGTGTATGGTGCTGGGGATCATATGGGGCTCGTGTAAACACCCTACTGCTGATCTCTATCTCCAGCCTCTAAATTAAAAAAAAGTTTTAAACCCAGTGATTTCGGTATAAAACCAGTAAACCTGATTTCTAAGAAACTTAGTCAAAATGTTTTTCCTGGAGCAAATATTTTTACTGCTTTTTACTATTTACCATATTCTCTATGATGTGCAAAAAAAATAAATTGGGTACAATATGTATGGATAAAATATCTGGCTAAGTGGATACAGATGTGTGGTAGTCGTGTTCAAGAACTCAGATCTTAGGGGCTGGGGATTTAACTCAGCAGCACAAGTTGCCTGCCTAGCAAGTGCAAGGCTGGGAGTTTGATCCCTGGTACTTCCCCCGACCCTCAAGAAAGAGTTAAAGAACTCAGATCTTTGTAGTCACCATTCACCATACAACTGTTTTCTCAAAAATAGCTGCTCTATAACATAAAAATGATTTAGGCCAATTTTGCTATTCTGTGACTCAGTTAGATCACGTTTCCCTTCTGCCACATCTCTGTGTATCTACATGTACACAAATGTGCATGCACACACCAAAGCATGGTTATCCAGGTGTTAGAAGACCAGAATTCTAGGGTTGTTTATTCAAATACCAATGTTTTGCGGCATTGTCTTCCAATTTGTTTCTTCTAGTTCCTTAGTTCTATTCTAAATCTTGGAATACATCCTATCTTTTAATCCAAATATTAGTCTCATATAGTGTATTATAAAGGTTGCCCACTGAAAGTTAAACTGCATATTGTATTTTAGTTGCTTAATTTTACTAGCAGGTATAGGTGACTGTATTTTAAACTACTGATAGGTATCCAATATTTGAGCTTATGCCACTTTGAACTGATGGAAGATTGTAACACAAGATTTAAAATTGTAGCAGCAAGGCCAGGGATATAGCACAGTGGCATAAACACTGACCTGGCAAGTGCAAGGTCATCAGTTTGATTCCTGTTACCCCTCAAAAGTTCTTTATAAAATTGTAGCAGCAAAAATAGATTTCACATTTTGGGGGACAAGTATTTGTATTTTTTCATCTGACCAATTATATTTGAATTCACTTATGTGAGGTTAACCTAAGGGTATTAAAAAAGTTGACACTATGAATATTCAGAACTTTTATAGTACATTGTCATTTATATTCTTCTTTTCATAAGTACTATTAGAAATACATGAACCTAGAAAATGAAAAAGTATTTGATAATACAATTAAATATCCATTTGAAAAATGCACAGAAAACACAACCCAACATGACTTTTGATTGAATTAGTTCTCTGGGGACTTTTCTATCATTTCTGCTTTGGAGAAGTAGTGCTTCAGGGTAAAAGGGCAGAGGATAAACATCAACCAAGAATTCTTTCAGGTCCATTTCTGCTCCCTCTGCACACAAATGAAAAGAAAGAACATGGGAAAACAAAATGAAAAGAAAGAACATGGGAAAACAAAATTCTCACCCACTATAAATATGGGCGGTTCATGAAAAGCTGATACCAATCTCATACTTGTATACTACTTTCCCTATTTATGAAGCTTTTTTCCCCCCACATGATTTACTTGATTCTCAAAATAATTTCATGAAGCCAATAATTGTGGTTACTAGACTCATTTTACAGGCGAGAAAAATGATGCTTAAAGAGATCAACTGATATCCTCATGGTCAAATTTTGGTACAGCCACAGTAAGTTTAGACCTAGGTTTTCTGATTTAATATTCTTTGTACTATACCATATTGCTTTTCAAACAAATGAAGCTTACTAGAGTTTAACAGCAAAGTTGTATGATTTCAAAATTATTTGGTGTTCCTTTGTCATTAGGAATGATTTACAGAACAGAAGAGACATGTACGTTATAAAGTATTTGGTATTATGATCAAAAGGTCCCTTGCAAGAGAGGAGCTTAATCACTAAATTCAAAGTTAGGAAGTTAAAAGTTAAAGATTAGGGAACTTGAAAATCATTTTATTCCCTTAA
This sequence comes from Hydrochoerus hydrochaeris, assembly GCA_004027455.1. NCBI lineage: Eukaryota > Metazoa > Chordata > Mammalia > Rodentia > Hydrochaeridae > Hydrochoerus > Hydrochoerus hydrochaeris. The sequence continues at coordinate 57,993 of PVLA01009571.1, read as the reverse complement.
CTGATTATTCTATCTTCCCTTGTACTGATAAGACTATAAAATGCAGTTTGAATGCTAAATATATCAAACACCTAGTAACTCATTTTAATTATCCAGAAAAAGCTTTTGTAAATTCTTATATTGGAATTGGGAAAATTTGAAAATTTACTTGGACAGAAATGGTGTTACTAAAAACATTCTATTGCTATATTGATAATTTTGATGACAGTTTAAAGTAAATTTCATTTTTAGTGCTTCTTTCAGCAGCACATACACTAAAGTAAACTGCATTTTTAAAAAAGCCAGTAAATAAAATTTGGATGGTAGGCTATAACATCAAAACATCTGCTTCTGAATGGTCCTTTGTTTTTGTTTTCACAAATATTTGCTTAAAATGTTTTGTTTCAATCCTTAGATAGCTTATAAAACAAATTTTTCAGGAGTAATAATTCTGGAAACAACAATGAGTATAAAACTTATTTTCTTATGTTCAAGCAAGAAGAAGGGCAGATAAATATTTCTGAGAATGGTTAAAAAAAAAAAAGAAAACCTGGCACCTTAAACAAGAAACTGCTATTTAGTCCTAGTCAATATTTCTGAGATTGTTCACTTTGTACATGAAGTGTACTTTTAAATACACTTTACCATTCAACAGTAACTCAAAAGACTATAACGGTTGATAAAAATGTTTTAACCAGACTATATGTTAACAAAAAAATCTAAGAATGGATAGTATTGACATGTCTGAGTACTGAGCTCAGCTGTATTCTAACAAAATGAGAATGGACGTAATTATGTAGATACCCCAGTTTTGATAAAGTTGTCAGCTTTGCCTGATAATTTAGCAAAATATCTAATTTGGTAGTTTAACAAGTAAGCACAGTGCTCTGAACCAAAAAGCTTACAAAATAGTGTTAGTGCAGGTTTATAATTTGTTTTTAATGCTTTCATTGCACACTCTGCTGTTAATATTGGTATTTATCCTGAAAGGACACCCAATCTGTTCTGGTTAGTTCTTTGGCATTTTTGAGGTCAGCAGAAGCACTCCTTCTTGGGCTTCACTGCTTCCTCAGAAGAATGTACAGTATTTGGAACAAAACCACTTTTAACCCCTTCCCAGCCATCCTGAATACAAATTTCTCCCTTTTTAATAAGTTCATAAATGTCTCGTGTCAGGATTGTGAAGGATTCCTCAACATTTGTTGCATCTTTGGCTGAGGTTTCGATATATTTCATTCCACAGTCTGCGGACAGTTTTTCAGCTTCTTCCCTTGTAACCTGACGTTGTGAAGCTAAATCGCATTTATGTCCCACTAGCAGAAATACGATCTGAAATGGCTGTACGTGCATTTTTGCTTCTTCTAGCCAATCTTTCACATGTTCGAAAGATCGTCGGTTAGTAATGTCAAATACTAAAAATCCACCAACTGAGTTGCGGTAATATGATCGAGTTATTGATCTGAAAAATAAAGAGAAATAAAGATATATAAGGACAACATGTTATTTCCCCTTTCTTCAAACAATGTACCACCATAATCAAATATGAAAATACCTAAAATCCAATATGAAGTATCATAAGTGAACACTATTTCATGAGACTAATACACAACCCCGTTTCATACTCCAACAGAACATTAAAGTAGCAATGGTTAGGCCAGGTGTGATGGTGCATGCCTATAATCCCAGCACTTGTAAGCCTGAGACAGGAAAGATCGAAATGAGTCCTAGGCTCCCCTGGGCTTCATAGTCAGTTCAAGGATAGCCTGAACTACATAGCGAGACCCTGTCTGAAATAAATAAAAAGAAAGTAGTAAAATGCTTAGATAGGCAAAATCACTTAAATGACGTGTTGCTTGCACTGTCTTATGATTACTTGTTTTTATTTTTAAATATCTCATTGAATCATTTAATACCCTGTGGTTAAAAGTAGGCATACCGAAGGATTAAAGAAGGGCCAACGTTGCACAGCAAATTGGATTGGAAAAATCTCTTCTTGTCACGTAATGCAGACCCCCTCCTCTAACAGTTTAGGGGAAAACAGGGCAGTATTGTGACCTGAATGTGAGTTCACCTGTTATGCTGAAATTCTGATCGTTAATGGTGTTAGGAGGTGAGGCCTTGCGATGTAATCCAGGTGGTAGGTCTTCATGAAAGGGATCAGCGCCCTTATAAAAGAGACACTAGCGGGCTCTCTTTTGTTCTTTGTACCCAGAAAGGTTATGAGCAGATTCGAGTCCACAACCCAGAAGAGGTTCATTAGAACCTAAACATGCCAGCACCCAAATCTCTCCTGATGACAAATAATTTCCATTGTTTAAATCCTTTGTTCTATGGAAATTTGTACCAACTAAGACAGATGTGTTCTAGTGTTAGCTACAAGTATATCCTTATGCTAAACCAATTTAAGAAACAGAATGTGTTTTGGACCTGGATATGAATGTGAAACGTGCTAAGGAGTGATTTTTTGCTCCCTCACATGTAGCCTTCACTCTTTTTCAGGTCTCAGGAAGCTGGTCTGTATGAATGCCCTTGCCCTCAGCCTTCCAGTGGGGATCAGCCAAGGGGGTTAGTGGCTGGAAACTAGGGGAGAGAGAAGCCAGAGCATCTATCTTAGTTATTTTCCTTGTTGTTGAGACAAAATACCCAATGTTCAAAGCTAAAGAAGGGACGGTTTATTTGGCTCACAGTGTGTAGAGGTTTCAGTTCATAGTTGGCTGGCTCCCAGGCAGGGTGGCATGGCAGAGGGCATCGCAGAGGAGAAACAGTTCATGGCAGGAAGAAGGTAGAAAGGCAGCAAGCTACAAGCAACCAGCAGCAACTGTCTTTCTGTCCCTTATACCTTACCCAGGCTATCATCCCAAAGGTCAGCAGCACTCACACCCAGGGTGGGACAGCCTTAAACCCAGCATTGCACCATGAATCAATCCTAGCTTCACATCCCTGATCCCAGAAGCACACACCCCAGATCCAAGTACCTCTGAAAAGCACCCGCTATGACTGCATGAAGCTTTCGGGGGGACATGCAGACGTAAGCTGTATCAGTGTCCATCCCGTGTTTTGTGTCTGGCAGGCTGTGACTGTCTCTGTGGGCTGTGGTTGTATTCCTCTGCATCAAGGCTCCTGTTGGAGGAGTGAACCTCCCACAGCCAGGCTGTCATCAGGTTTTGTTGTTTTGTTTTGAGACAGCCCTTAGCAACACGGCCTGGGCTAGTTGTGAACTCAAGACTCTCCTGCTTCAGCCTTGTCACCAGATTTGGATGATACCATCCTTCTTACCTGCCTCTACCAGGCAGGTGGGTAGTGGCTTCCCACTGCTGCTGCTCCTGAATGTGTCACCATCCTTTTTGGTGCCCTTGACATCTTTGGAAACAGTCACTTCATTAAGCTCTTTTCAGTTAATCTACTTGGTGCCATCTGTTTCCTGGTTGAATTATGAGGCAAGATGAAAGTTCATCCTTCCTTCCTTCCTTCCTTCCTTCCTTCCTTCCTTCCTTCCTTCCTTCCTCTCTTCTCCTCCCTTCCCTTCCTTTCTTTCTCCTTCCTCCCATGGTACTGAGGATTAGCTCTAGGGCCTTGTGCATGCTAGGCAAGGGCTCTACCACCAAGCTACATGCCAGCCCTATTTTATGTTCCTTGCACTCACTTGTGTTGTTTTCTCTACCTAGAATATCTTCAATCCCTTTTCTATCCAGCAAATTCCTACTGCTCCTTTAATAGTCATTTTAAGAATCATATCAACTCAGCTTGTAATCTGAGCACTTGGGAGACTGAGCCACAAGGATCATGAGTTGGAGACTAGCATGGGCTATGCAGTAATATCTTATCAAAAAAAAGAATAAAAAGGGGCCAGGGATATAGCTCAACAGTAAGGTGCTTGCCCGGCAAACACAAGGTCGTTGAAGTGGATTTATTAACAATATATGCACTTGGGAAGCTGAGGCAGGAGGATCGTTGCGAGTTCGAGATCAGCCTGAGAAACAAAGTGAGCTCAAGGCCTGCCCGAACTGCATAGAGAGACCCTGTCTCAAAAAGAAAAAGAAAAGAAAACCAACAAAACAAAACAATATAGGAATCCAAGCAGCCAAATTGATAAATTTGGAATTTACTTAGCTGAGCTCAGCGACCACTCGCGTGGACCCATTTCAGAATTTCACCAAGTGGCCCTGAACTGGAAAGTTAGGAGTTTTCAAAACAGACTCGGCCGTGCGCGGTGGTTCGCGCCCAGTGCGTGCCGGGCGCCTCGGAGCCCCAGCCGTTGGGCTCCAGGCCGTTGGTGAAGCAAGATGTGGCGACGCACCCTGGAAAGCCGAGGCGCCCAAACCAGACACCTGCAAGATGCTGTCACAAATGTGGAGAAGCATTTTGGGGAGCTGTGCCAAATTTTTGCTGCTTATGTGCGGAAAACTGCCAGACTGCGAGACAAAGCAGACCTCCTAGTGAATGCAATCCGCCTGTATGCCTCTACGGAGACCCCAAATTTAAAGCAAGGCCTGAAAAACTTTGCTGAGGAGTTTGCCAAACTTCAGGATTATCGACAAGCAGAGGTCGAAAGACTTGAAGTCAAAGTGGTTGGACCTTTGAAAGCTTATGGAGCAATTGTAAAACTGAAACGGGCAGAAGCTGAATTACACATAGCTTCAACAGATGTTACCCGAACAACCCGTCATTTGGACGAAATCATTGACAATTTTGAAAAGCAGAAAATAAAGGATATCAAGACCATATTTTCAGAATTTATCACTATCGAAATGTTATTTCATGGCAAAGCTTTAGAGGTCTACACTGCTGCTTACCAAAACATACAGAAGATTGATGGGGATGAAGATTTAGAGGTTTTCCGAAATTCTCTATATCCTCTAGATTATCCATCTCGTTTAGATACTGTAAAAGCAAATTCAAAGTCACCTCTTCAGAGACCACTGTCAGCTAAGGGTGTATCTGGAACAGGACAGGTAACTACCTGTCGATTAAGAAAGGATCAACACGCAGAATATGATGAAGATGAAGAGGTAGACTTTACAGAAGAAAATTAATTTTAAGTTAATTTTCACATGTCATTTTCATCTTTAAATGACTTAAAAACTACTCACTTGATAAACAAAAAATGAAATCCTACCATAAACACAAAAATAAATTTATGCTGACAAAAAATTAAGGTTATAAGAATTAATTTCAACATCCTTTCTAGTGGTAAAAGATTTTTTTAATTTAAGTTCCATTTAAAAAAAAGATTTTATATTTCAAAGCATTTCATAATGCATTGTACTTAGTTGAACTGCAACAATAAGAAACTAAAAATAAAAGATTTAATAATTCCTCTTAGCTTTTTCAACATTAAGACTCCATATTTTCAACATCAGAAAAGGTCTGATTGCATACCATGAAACTTTTAAAAAAAGCTTTTTTCTTTTGTACCTTTATTAAAACCTTATTATCTCATTTGATATGTAAATTTACTGTTTTCAGTAAAAGTATTTAAATAAAGGAAATGAGGCATTATATCAGGTGTTATAAATATGCATGAAGCTTAAATTTTAAGCTTTAAAAAAGCCACATTCAACTTGACACTGGTTTTTAAACAAAACTGCTGTCATACTGTCATTATATGGTAAATTAGAAAGCTAGTAATTTGTTGGAATGTTACTTCATTATGTAACAAAGATAAATTATTAAAAACTAAAAATCTGTCCAACCTATCTCCTAATGATATAAAGCAATTTAATTAAAAAAAAAAAGAGTTTTCAAAACAGAGAACTACAAAAAGACATCCTGTTGGAAACAATTTAGCTAAAATCTTACATTAAGTTTTGGTTGACATCTGTATCCTGCTTCTTTTGTTGAGCAGGTTAATTTTTCTCCTGTGGGTGCAGCTCATTCTGCTTTTCTCATAGGACATACCCTGAGTAATTTTCCATTTTCCTGGGTCAAATCCATGGCACTAGTTAAATGCAGGGCTCAAGATGGCCAAGCTACAAGAGTGCAATTTCCAGTACCCAAAAAGAAAAAAAAAAAGAACTATCTTATCTGAGAAGTTCTCCCTACCACTGGTCTTTCTTAGGCATGCCTTCTAGTCCTTTTGAACTGTTGGCATACTTACCTTACGATATCAACTTTTATAATGTCTTGATTCGATTTGCTGGTCTGTCCTCTACTTAATTTCATGCTCCTTGAGGGTCACTTTTTTTCACCTATGCACTATATCTAATAATCATATTGCTTGGTAAATGAGGGATACAATTGAGTGTGTATTATATGGGGTTAACTAGTCAGAGGGGAAAGCTGGCATAATCCTTACTCCAACTGATCTGGTCACTTGCCTGAGGGCACCATAACCTTTGGGAAGGGTCAGTGGTTGCCTGGCACTTTGCATTCCAACTTTTCTAAACCTTCATTGTCCACACTGCTGAAACCACAGCTCAGTTCAGAGCCAATATCACGAACACCTTTGTTGTCGGAGTGTGAAGGGAATATTTTACCTTTCTTATCTATTTTTCCTGCCTCCCAGTTTCTCCTTGAAATTTCTCATAGAGTCCCAAGTGACTTTTTCTAAAAAGATTCTGAGGGCTACAGTACTGTAGAGAGACTAATAAACAAAACAAAACAAAAAAGCCAAGCCTGTCGCCTTCTTTGGCAAGCTAAAAATAAAGCAGTTTGTTGCCTTTTAAAATTTTTGAAGCATAATTAATGTTATCTTTTTACCACTCATCTTCATACATATGCGTTTAGGAAGAGGGGCACTGTCACGGCAGAAACTTAACTCAGGCTATGTTTTCTGACTAAAAGCATCAGTTCATTCTGCAGCAAGTCTTCAGTCTTCCCCTTCACCCCATTTAATTTATCAATAGTAGAACTTTTGAAAACACTGCTTTTTGTTTTTTTAAATTGGAAACTCAGTATTCAGGAGGCTGAGGCAGGGGATTGCTGCAAGTTTGAGACCAGCCTGGGCTACAAAGTGAGCTAAACGCCGGCCTGAACTGCATAGTGAGACCCTGTCTCAAAACAAAACAATAAAAAACCCAAAACAAAACAAAAAAGAAAACTCAGTACTGGAATACTTGTATATGCAGAGGCACACTGACACAGTAGGAAATAACATGTTTTCTAGTACTTTGTGTTCTTTTTTGGTATTAGGGATTGAACCCTGGGATTTCCCATCTTCCCAGCCCTTCTCATGTTTAAGTTGGGCTAGAGTCTCATGACACTGCCCGGGCTGGTCTTGAACTTTTTATCTTCTTGCCTCAGCTTCCTAAGTAGCTGGGATTATAGATGAGTATCTGTACCCAGCTTGTATTTAATTTTTTTTTGTATTTAATTCATTTGAAACTTATTTGGCAAAGTTTTATAGAATAATACTATGTAAAAGTACATGTAATATACTCTATAAAACAAGTATTACCAATAATTAGTTGGAAAAAAAGGTCTTGATAAAACATCATTTTTTAGTGTAATAACTTGATCTCTAGTTTTTGCATTGGATCTGGATATTAGAATTCTAATCTGTTAAGCTTGAAAGTCAGAAATAGTTGTCCCCTAAATCAACTGGACATCCCTGCTATAATTCATCTGGAAGAAGAGATAGAGCTTTAGATGGAAAACCTGACTTGGAATTCAGGTCTTGCAGAGAAATGAGGAAATAACTTGCTTTTCTCTGGTCTCCCTTAGGTCTCTAGAAGTTCTTGAAGGTATTATGAGGCGGTAGGGAGCGGATTCTAAAGGACCTAGGTAGGGAGATTTCCCTGTAAAAAATTTAAGAGTAATGATTCTTTGTAAACGATGATAACTTGTTACATATTACCTTATATCTATTTCCTTCTGGGCCTTGAAAATCTCACTGAATGAAAAGAAAATAACTAGGAGGAAGGGACAAAGGAAAACGAAGAAAAGAAAGGGAAAGAAGAAATAAATAGATTTCAATCAAGTCTCATGTTTGTCATGGAGGAATTAACTGCAGAGCTTGTGGGTCAGGCCACATATCTGCACATTCTTCCATATCTCAAGCTCTGCAAGATACCATTATAACTGCTCTCTGGAAATAGCTCAGTCAGTCCCTCTCGCTCTGTTATATTCATCTGGGAAAATGTTATCTCTGGTTCAGAGTGCAGCTGAGTATTTTTGGGGACAGTAACTCAACCCAGGCAGACTGTGTCACTACGAATTAACTATAACCAATCTCAAGGGGACACCCAGCACTGCTGGGATGCTGCTAATATTTGGAGAAACTCTTCCTTTCCTTACATTCAGAAAGAAGTGGACTTTCCACTCAACCTTTCTCTTTGCACAAGAGAACTGGAGGAACATTTTACCCTTTTAATTCCCCTACAGAAGGAAAAATGGGTGTTCTGTTTGCTAAGAGTTTGTTTCTCAGATCGGTGGGCAGGATAACTGTGTATTCAGTATTCTTGGATAGCAGTCTTTCTGCCTCCTTTCTGGATGCAGGCACCAGCTTGCTAACTGTGAGAACCTTGTAGGTGACATGTGTATTTTGCTCCTTGCTAAATACCTGTGGTTTTTAGTCCCTGACACATAGTGAGTCCTTATTACATCTTAGTAACTGAATGAATGGTTGATTTGTTCAGTCATGTACATTGCTGTTGGGGAAACAGAAGAAGTGACAGAGAAAGAGACAAAGAAAGGAAATTTGAAGAAAAGAAAGTTGTCCAATATTAGTAGTGCGATTTTTTTTTTTTATTGGTACCGGGGATTGAACTCACGACCACGTGCTTGCCAGGCAGGCGCTTATGCCGCTGAGCTTAATCCCCAGCCCTAGTCGTGTGATTTTATGTTTTCATACTTGGTTGCTGTGTTGCTAAGAGTATTGTCAGAACTGGAGGAATGGTGAATACATCTTCATAAACATCCACATTCTAAAGATATATAAAAGGTGGGCATGACAGTACACACCCGGAACACCAGCACTCAGGAGGCCGAGGCAAGAGGACAGGTATGAGTCTGTGGCCTGCCTGCGCTCCACACCTAGTTCAAGGCCATTCTAAATGACAGAGTGAGACCCTGTCTCAAAAAATCACACGCCACACACACACATGCATGTGCACAATATATCAAATAAAAAATAGTGGCCAGTAATCTCTATGAAGTTTCTAGGGGAAGGGGCTCCTTTAATTAGGAGCATGTTGGTGAAACCAAAGGTAAGCTATAGTATTTTGTGCCCCATCAAGAGGAAAATGCACGCTATCTGATAGACTTTTTTGAATTCTGGAGGAAACTTGTATAGTATAATGTGCTTCTCTACTCCATTAAGTGAAACCCAAAAGGCTACTAGTTTTAACAAGGCTGAAAGTGCTGGGCATGGAGGCACACACCCATAATCCTAGCACTTAAGAGGCTGAGGCAGGGTGATCACCAAGGATTCAAATTCATCATGGGCTACAGACCAAGATCCTGTTTAAAAACAAACAAACAAACAAACAAACAAACAAAAAGAAAAACTGACTGAAAACAAGAGAAGTCTTTCGGCTAGTCAAAGCTATAATGCAAGCAATTTAGCCATTTGGATGATGGACCATCGGACCTAATGGTACTTGTTTAAAGTGCCCATAGCACCCTGAGATGCTCTATTGTGTGCAGGGCAGCCCCTACTAGACAATTACAGGAGTGGCACTTTGGACTAAAGCATGCTTGTTGTCAAAGGCTATTATACCTTTGAAAAATAGTTCTTGGCTTACGACTTGGCTTCGATAGAGTCTAAATGCCTGGCTGCAGAACACCAAATGACCGTGCAATCTGAGGGCTGGATGCTCTCTGATGCACCAGTGTACAGCTTTGTCACCAAGCAAGTCACATAGATAAGCAGAAGTATGGGGTGGGACCTCATGTGTCTGCAGTAGCAGCACAGCTCACACACCGGGACACCTGTTCCTGAAGAAACCCTTGAGCCCATTACCTTATTTGAGTCTTCCTATAATTAAATAGAAAAAAAATCCAAACCTGCCTTACCGACAATTCTGAATATGTTAACATTCATGCCCCACTCTGTGGTGAACTCAAAAATCAGTGGAAAAATGAACCCTGCCATTTGTGGGACTTCTACCCATGTTACTAATGTTGGCTTTTTCCTCCCAAAGACAGAGATAGAAAAGAAGTAGCTGAACAGTCACAGCAATGCGGAGCAGTATAGTAGGCAGTGCTTTGTCCCATACACAAGCTGTGGCACTGGAAGCAAAGTGGGGTGACAGTGCTGCTCACAATTGTACCTAATGAGCCACTAACATTTTTTGTTGCTTCTAATCCCTGTGACTCAGGCCTTTGCTGACATAAAGGTTTTAGCATTCAAGTGAGCAATGCTTTCACTACGGAACCCTGTGATACTTCTACTGTATTAGCAACTGAGGCTTCCAACTGGCCTTTGGGGGTTTCTTATTTTTGGCACCAGAAGTCAAGCTCAGGACTTCTGAGCTAAATCCCTGGCTCTGTGAGAGCTTCTTACAGCAGTGAGTGAGCAGGCAGAAACACCAAGGGGACCATGCAGGCTTCTTGGGTTCTGTCTGAGGAGACCACATGGGTTCTTTTGCTTTATTCCTAGCCTGGTCTTCCACTTTGCTATCAAGACTCTAGGCCTCAAAGATGCTGCCAGTAACTTTCATTTTTAATTAAGGTCTTCACATCAGTTTTTAACAACGAAAAGATTTGATAATTGGCATAAATTTTATAAGGAAAAAAGTGGTAGAAAGCAAGATCTGGACTCACAACTTTCAATTTTTGTGTGTGTGTGTGTGTGTGTGTGTGTGCCACGGATCAAACTCATTACCTTGTGCTTGCCAGGAAGGTGCTCACACCGCTGAGCTAAGTCCCCAGCTCTTTTTTTTTTTTTAAACTTTCAATATATTTTTATAAGACCAAGGTTCATTATTTTTAGGAAAAATTGTAACTCCAGGTAATAATGTACTGTATATTTCAAAAAGCCAAAAGAAAGGATTTTGAATGTAGATAGATATGCTTAATCTGATTTAAATATTATACAATATATCAAAATATTGCAAGGTACCTCATAAATACATACAACTTTCATGTTTCTATGTATCAGTTTAAAAGTAAATTACGTTTAAAAATGGTAGTGAAAATAAATAGCATGAGATCTACCTTTTTTTTTTTTTTTTGGTGCCGGGGATTGATCGAACTCATGACCTCGTGTTTGCCAAGCAGGCACTTACGCTGGTGAGCTAAATCCCTGGTCCCCTATCTTCTTTTTTTAAAAAGGTTTTGGGACAAAGTCTTGCTATGCAGCCCAGGCTGGCCTTGAACTCACTCTTAGTGATCCTCTGCCTCAGTCACCAGGCCTCGCTTGACTTCTTGTTTATGGCTGAATATTTCATTGTGTGCATGTACAGTATTATTATTATTTTTGATTCCAGGAATCTATTTCAGGACCTTGTGCTTGCCAGGCAGGTGCTTGTGCCACTATGCTATATTTGGGGCCCTGTATTTTCTTTATTTATCCAAAAAGTTCATTCTTATATGTGTATTTGTTTTACAATAATGGAAAAAGAAAAATGGTCACCTTGTTTGTGGAAAAAAGTTTTAGCTGTTTCATTTTCCTCCCTTTAATTTTTTTCCTGAATTAGTAAGAGAGACAAGTGATTATCTAACAACAGCAGCAGAGTTTGCTTTTATATACATCATATATGGCTATGCAGTCAATACCTGGGAATTGGGAGTCTTCTAGTTTCTTGGAAGGCACTGGGAACAAGGTGCTGTTGTCAGCTAAAGGATAAAATTCAGTGGGCCCTGGAGTAGTCAAGATTACTTAGAGCTAGGTGGGGTGGTGCAGCCTGTAATCCCAGGATTTGGGAGGCTGTGGCAGGAGGATCACTGTGAGTTCCAGGCCAGCCTGGGGTCTAGAGTGGGTTCAAGACCAGCCTAAACTGCATAATGAGACCCTAAGAAAAAGATTACTTATTTGTATATAAAATGTTAAGTGGCAAGATGATACCTTATATGTTAGTATGAACTTGTTGGATATACATAAGCCTCTTTACAAAAGAACAAAATACTGAGCACTTGCCGACTAAGGAAAATTGAACCAGATGCTCCATCTTTGCCAAAAGTACAACAGTCACTTAAAGGACAAGAAATGCTTTGAAGCCAAAGGCTTTCGGCAACGAGTGGTCTGTGAAGCCGTGAGCCTCTTTTTCATGGTGCTTTTACATTCCTTGTGTGCTCTGGAGACATCACTGTGGCAATGCTTTCCGACTTCCTTCTTCTGCCTTGTGATGCTGGCCCTTAGGACCAACCTGGAGAGACTGAAATGCAAGTCTTCCCACTCCTGTTTTTCTACATCCCTGCCCTTGCCTAAGACTTCAAAACTTGACCCTTTTAAGTTAGGATAGTTATTTTTCATCACACAACATTTAACTTTTTTGTGGTATAATTCCAGGGTTTCTCCATAAAAATCAGGTCTGAATATGTGAATCAGTTTCCTGTGGCTGCCTCTCACTCCTCTGTTCACCTTTTATATTTTATTGCTCTGTAGCAATTAACATATTCTGACAATCTATATCTTTTTTTCAGCTTATTTCAATATAAGCTTCATGAGAGCAAGGATTTTTGTCTGTATATTTATTGTTGTATGCTGTATCCTTTCTGTTTAAAACTGGGCATGCCCGAGTCCTAGAATGTTTGTAAATGATTAAATAAGTCAGTTAATAAGTTTGGGGCCACTCACTTTCTGGGCTCCCTTCTGTCCCTCTCAGATAGAAGCTTTCTTTCTCTCAATAAATTCTTCCTTTTTTAACCTTCATTGTTCCTAGAATTCATTCCTCAATTTTAGAGACATGAATTCAGTGTTTGGGACATCTAGAAGGTTGGAGTTTTATTTCCCTACATCATTTGGAGGCCTTCCACCAGGATAACTAGATGGGGTTGAGTTTGCTTTTGTTTTTTCCTACTCTTCAAAAAAATTTGGTAAGTTCATAACTTGTTAGGTTGTATCCCAGTAGCATTTAAATGTGAGGCAATGGTTGAGTAAAATAGAGAAATTTTAAAACCTTATTTCCTCTCAATATTTATAGTAGGTATTTATTTATAAAGTCGAAAAGGATAATGGCTGGGCATGTGGCATACACCTGTAATCCTAGCACTCAGGAAGCTGAGGCAGGAACACTGCTGCAGGTTCCTTGCCAGCCTGGACTACCCAAGTATGTTGAAGGCCAGTCTGCACTACAGTGCGATAAAGACACTGTCTCAAAAAACAACCAAAAGATAATGCGCCGAATCTTTGTGAGTGCACATACACACAATATATATATACATATATATTTTTTTGTAGAGAACATATTTATATTGGTAGTATGTAAATTAGTAGTCTGGTGGCACATACTCATAATCCTAGCTACTGTGGAGGCTGAGGCAGGAGGATTTCAAGTCTGATTTCAGCTTAGACAAATAAAGTGAGACTTTGGTCTCAGAAAGACAAAAACAAAAGCAAAATAAAAGCTTTAAATTGATAGTAATTCAAATTGTACTTTTTAGTAGATTTTGTAATGTAGAACAAGTTACGTATGAAAATCAAAATAGTTTATTTGGAAATAAGAAATGTTTCATTGATTGTCTTTAAAGGGATAATGAAGTAGTATTTATTTTCTATTTGGCACAGTACCAGGAAATAGAAGACTCCAGCACTATCCCAATGTTGTCTGCATCTATTGTAGTACAATATTGAGACAATGTCCAGTCTCAAAATAAAGCTTACTTTATTTTCTGTATAACCTAGGGATTATATGATCTAGCATAATTAAAGAACGAATTTTCTTGGGCAGCAATTTCCCATCATTTCTGTGAGTGCTGTCTGGTTTCATATGGCTTTCTCTAGACTCTTTCATTTCACATGATTTTGTAGATTTCTCCACATTCTGGAATGTATGATTAATGTTTATGCTTTTTTCTCTCATTCTATCGCTGAAATTACTCTTTGATTTACAAGGCAGTTGAAAACATGTAGTTTTTCTCCACGTTTGAGTTCTCGACAAAGTAACAAGCTATGTACCTGGCATTCCCATTTCCCAGTTCCATAATTTGCCAGTATCATTATACCACAATTTTTTAAAGTTTATTTGTTAGCCTTTATGTTACTCAGACTACACAGTTACATTTCACTGTTGAGCTCTAGAGTTGTCTGTGACCTTATTTTCTTCCCTGTACAACTTTTCCATTTCCTTAGAACTAAGGATCTTGCATATTAGTCAAGACAGGAGAGGCTACACTGTAGCAACAAACTACAGGAAGAATGTTAAAGAAATTGGTTGTGTGTTAAAACTACCACAGTCACTTCTCAAACCCACTGGTCAGAACTACTCATGATTGTGTCTGAGTGCAAAAGGGAACAGGAATATATTCCCATTTGTCCAGAAAAAAAAAACCATTCAGGTATGAGTGAACTACTCCGAGAGTCTCACTATGTAGCTCAGGCTGGCCTTGAACTCTCCGTAGCCCAGGCTGGCCTCAAACTCGTGGCAATCTTCCTGCCTTAGCTTCCTAAGTGCTGGGATTACAGGCAGGCACATCCATGCTTGGCTCCATGTAATTCTTAATAATTCAATCTCTAACTCTCAGCCAGCTGCCTTCTTTGAGACATTCATCTCTATTAGCTTTTCTGTCAACCTTCTTTTCCTATGGCGCTCTATCCTAAAACCTTTTGCCCTTAATGGTCTATTTGTCCTTAGTATCCATGGCAGAGATATGATCTCATCATCTTCCTGTGTATTTCCTGTGTGTTTCTTCACAGGTAGAACTATTTCTTAAATCTCATGTCTTCTTTACTTCTGACTTACGCCTTTGTGTATGTGGTCGTTGTAGGTAGACAGTATGTCTTTAAATAGCTTCAAAAAACCCAAAAAGATGCCTATCAACTGGGCCTGGTGGTGCACGCCTATAATCCCAGCACTTGGGAGGCTCAAGCAGGAGGACTGCTGTGAGCTCAAGGGCCACATAGTGAGTTCAAAACCAACCTGGATGACAGTGACAGCCTGGCTCAAAAAAAAAAAAAAAAAAAAGATGCATGAGGTTATATTTGGAAATGTTGAATAGATGCTCTTACACTAGAGTAATAGTATGAGCAGATACAGAATCCTCTTGGAATTCTGAAACAATTTCTCTACTGTCTCTTAGGTTAGCTTTTCTTATAGTTTTTGGTTAGTCTGAAGCCAATCTGATTCCTGATTCTTTTTTTGGTAACCTGTCTTTGCTCTCTAAAGTTTGTAGGAACTTGAACTTTTCCTAATGTTGGTCCCAGTGTTCTGCAGTTCTGTGACAATGTGCCTATCATGTGACTATTTTCATCTATTGTGCTGAGTCCATTCACTGAAAACTCAGGTCCCTAAGTTTTGGAAAATGTTTATAGTTCCATTGACGCCTTCCCTCACCAACCCATTTACTTCTATTTTCTTTCAGGAATGCCTGGTACTTATACCTTATATTGAATATTTTGGACCAGTTCTCTATTGAAAAATCAATAATTTTTGTTATTTTTCTAGCTTTTTGTCTTTTATCCTAGTTACTAAGATTTTTCTCAACTTCTTAAATTTATGTATTATGCTTTCAAAAACTCTTTTGTTCTCACAATATTCTTTTTTTTTTTGTCTTTAAAGTACTCTGTTCCTCTTTTATGACTGCAATTTTCCTTTACTATCTGCCTGAACAAACTAAAGATAGATTATTTATTTATTTATTTATTTATTTACTTATACCAGGGATCAAACTCATGAATTCGCAACTGCCAGGCGGGTGCTTGTGCCACTGAGCTGTAGCCCCCGCCCCAAGATAGATTATTTTTAAAAAAACACTTTCTTGTCCCTTAGTATGTTTCTGTTTCCCCAGCTGTTGCTTCCTGTTTGCCTTGGTCTCTAGGTTTCACATCACAGATTTTCTAATGCTTTGTGTAACCTTTCATTGAGAGTAAAGGCAGCACTTTAAGATGATCAGGCTGAGTCATTTAGTTGAGGAAATCCTAATGTTGGTGTCTTTAAGACTTTCCTCCTGACCTGCTGATTCACCAGAACTGATTTTACCCATGTCTTTACTGCTAGCACTCCGGGAGCCAAGTGGGGGAGGAGGGCAGAGGGCAAGTTAGTCTTGATATTGGCCATATCAATATTTACTTATTTATTTACTTTGTCCTTAAATTTTGGGATAAATTTTTGACAGACAACTAAGTTGCCCAGGCTGGGCTCAAATTTCTGACTTTCCTTTAGCCTCCCGGAGTGCTGGGCTTACAGGCATGTGTCACCACAGCTGGTGTGATCCCAACATCAATTATGACTGGTGCACTCATTAACAAATCTTATATTTAATTCTTATCGAAGAATCAATTTTCAGGGCTGGGGCTTTATCTCAGTGGCATAAGCACCTGTCTGCCAAATGTGAGGTTGTGAGTTCGATCCCCAGCAAAAAAAAAAAAAAAAATCAATTTCCAGGGTTTTTTGGCGAACATGGGGGAAGTAGTAATTTGGCATGTGGGGAAGGGGAGGGGAGTGGTGGAGAAGTATCTGGGGCCACCTTTCCTGCATTTTTGGGGCACTCAACTGGAGTACTCTGGGTTGGTTTTAGGCCCTCCACTCCCTATTACCTTAGAAGTCTTTTGGTTTATAGTTAAGCTAAATAAACATTTAGATTTCTTCTACTAAATCACTATCCTGGTTAATTTTAGCTTCTCTTGAAGGACCTGGAAAGACTATAGTGTTTAGGAATTGGAAAGCTATTTCTTACTACGTAGGAAACTTTAGGGTACCATATCCAGGATTTGCTTTCCAGTACCTCTCCTTTGCCTAATGAGGCAAAACACTTCATTCAAGGTTTTCCACTTTAGCGTCAGGATTCGCACCTTTGGTAAATGCAGCAGTGCAGTCACTGAGCACGGTGTGGGGCAGGCGCTGAGGGCCACTGATGTCCCAGCTGATTGCTGTTGGTTACCAGTGCTGCTACTACTCAGTAAGCTATTTTTCCTTTTGTTTACTAAATATAGTAGTACAATAATGGTTTGAGAGGACATTAATTTGGGTCTTCAGGAAAGGGAAGTTGGGCTGTGTGCAAACAGAAAGACTTTTCTAGAAAAAAAAACCACTCAGCCTGTCACTAAAACTCATTTCAACCATACTAAAAGTCCAGCATAGTAGAAAGACCACACCGAACATGCCCGTGACCTCTCCGTTAGAGCTTGGAGCCCAGTGTAGTGGTGCACTCCTGTATATACTCCCAGCACTCTGGGAGGCTAAGACATGAGGCTGGCAAGTTTGGTCCCAGCCCAGGCAACTTGGTGAGACCTTATCACAAAACAAAACAACCTCCCCCTCCCCAAACACACACAAAAGGCTCTGGGTTCAACACCATTACCACAGAGAGGAAAGAGTAGAAAAGGAAATGGAGACAGAGGGAGAGAAGGGAGAACCAGGCTCCTGTGCAAACCTAAAATGAGTTAGAAAGCTTCAGGTGAGTCAAAAGTCTTTGAACGTTATATTATTTTAGAGAATGAGAATGTTGTATCCAATCATCTCTTCATTCATTCTTTTTGGTTATGCCTAAAAACCCAGCTTCAATCTTGGAGAGACTTTATCCTGTCTAAATACTGCAATATATGTATCCAGATTGCCAACTAATCAATGATACTGAGACTGGTTTTTACAAATACAGTATATACTGTTGCTCATATATAAAAACTTAGGAGAGTTTTTCATTTGTCAAAATAATGTATTAATCTGGTTCTCATACATTATCAAAAATTTAGATAACTAACTAAAACTAGAGGGATTTATGATAAAATGTCAAATTCCATCAATAAAGGGACCTAAGAGCCAATGGGTTACAATTGCTATAACTTAGAAATAGTTTCTAAACTTAACTCTCAGCCCTAATGCTCATGCTTTGATTATACAGGTCTTTGTGTATATACTTTGATTATACATGCTTTGATTAAAGTTTGTTCTTGCCTAGAAGGTGCCAAACCCCAAGGCATCATACAGATGAAACCAATAACAAATATGCTTGATTCCTTTTAGATTCCTTTTACTGGCAACCACCATGTGTTGTCCAGAGAAAAAGATATATGACACATATTGAGGTCTTAATTAACTATACTCAACAGGCTTTAAATTACACCATAGCTGGTCTCTCTCTCCTAAATAAAAGAGGTAAAACTAATGAGACAGACTGTCCTCCAAAATCAGATGGCATTAGACATTCTAACAGCAGCACAGGAGATACTTGTAAACATTAAATGTTTTGTACGTTCAAGATATTAGATGACATATTAATAATATGTCAGACTCTAATTTCCTGAACCTTATCTTTATCCTTATTCTCCTTGTAGGAAGCCATTACTAGCTCCTCTTGGTAGAAATCTTTGTTAACTGTACTCATAATTATCCTGTTGATTCTATTCTTTGGCTCATGCATACTTAATTGTTTCTTTTCCTTTGTCTCCTCCAGACTCAAAGCTATATGCCTACTCAAGATAAAAATGCCTGGTATCTATTAAGGGCCATCAGATAGAACCTTTGCAGAGTATCTGTAACTGCTGATCAACAACTACGACCCCCTTCAGCCTAAAGATGCCAGATCAGTCTTCATCCACTCCCTCATGGCTGTTTGGGTTACTTCTTCAGAGAGGGGAATGTTATAGGCAGCTGAGTTAGTTAGAAATATTTTAGGCAGTCATGCAGGGCTGGGACTTTGAAGGAAACAGTGCAGAAGACCAGATACTTTGCAACATTGGAGAAGACAGATATCTCTGCTGCAGGTCAGATCTCAAGACAAAAAGCAAACCAAATACAACTACTCCCTAAGTATAAACATCAGGGATTGATATTCTAAATAGGTATGGATTACCTTGAGGAAGCCAAGAGTTACCATACCAACCCCTTACAGTCACTGCTCTTTAAGCATGCCAGCTTGCTACATGACTTCATTCCCCATTTGTCCCTGATTTAATCATTTTACCTGAACAACTAATCTTACTGGTTGACCATAATTCTGTTCCACCTCATGCCTGCCTGGCAACTGCCTTGCAAGTTCCCATGTATTCTCCATCTTGGACCTGTCTCATCTCATGGTTTTGCTCTATAAAAGTCCCTAGAAAAGACAGTCTTTGGCAACACACTTGGGACCCCTTCTGTCTCTCTCCCAGACAGAAGCTTTTCTCTCAATAAATATATTCTACTTTAAAAAGAGAGAGAGAGAGAGAGAGAGAGAGAGAGAGAGAGAGAGAGAGAGAGAGAGAGAGAGAGAAACTAGTTACACTTAACAGTTTCAGTTCCAAGAGTGCATTTTATACAACTTTGGTACTACAAAATACTCCTTGTAAATAAATGGATGCTGTTTGGAAAACACTGTATCCACTTTTGAGATTCACAATATATATTAGTAATCTCAGCTACTTGAGAGGTTGAGGCAGGATGGTTCCAAATTCAAGGCAAATTTGAGTAACCTAGCAAAACCTTATCTTAAAAGAGAGGCAGAGCTATATAGCTCAGGGGTGAAGCCCTTGCCTAGCATGCAGCAAACCCTGAGTTGAGTTCCAGCACTGTACAGAGACAGAGACAAAGAAAGAGTGAAAATATGAATGCACATGCACGGAGAGGGGTTGGGGCTGTCACTCAGAGATAGAGGGATTGCCTAGGATTGTATGAGGCACTGAGCGTGATTCTCAGAACTGGAGCAAGGAAGGAGAGAAGTTCAGGAAAGTTCTGCAATGACACAGCATTGCTGAAAGTATTGGATAAAGAGATCCTTTTCTCAAGTGACACATTAACATTACTTTGAAAAATGCTACTCTAAGGAAAAATGATAGGCAATGCCTATAACTTGAGCATCTACTATCTTTCTTCATAGTGCTTACTCTTGTAGCTAGGAAATTCTTAGTAACTACCTATCCCTCTTTTGCAGCATTCTCTCTTGATACCTTCTCAGAGAAGAGGTTTCAGTTTGGGCCATTCACTTACTATGCTTTTGCATTCCTTAGGGCTCTGTATCAGTCTCTCTATTTGAGACCATACCAAACTAAGTCTGGTGAAAAGGAAATGCATTTGGAGAGGCTAAAGTATCAAGAAAAACTACCTTTTATATTCCTGGTAGGACAAGACAATTTTAAAAAATTATGATCAATCATATAAAAAGTAGAAAAAAATGGGGATAGAGAAGGAAGCTCACATTTTGTCAAGAAAAGTCACTGATGACCTTTTGGATAGGCCTTGATAGAGACATTTCTCATGTGACTTCTGATGCACCCATCACATTAATGAGGTAAAATCAAGACAGTCTCCATCCCTTTACCTAAAAATTTTTTGGCATTGAGATATTTTGATGGCTCCTTTATATCCTATATCAGTGAATCATCTTAAAGATTTAGTGTCACAGTGCCTGCCTGGCAAGTGCAAGGTTGTGAGCTTGATCCCTGGTACAAAATAATAATAATACCAATGACATGATTATTTGATCCAGCAAGGTATTCCTAAATTAAAAACAAATTATTTCCATCAGAAGGAGAATGGAATATCAAAAGGAACATTGTTGGCATTTTAAAGTAAACTGAGCCAGTATGACAGTTACCAACATTTATCAGCAATGCATACCAACAGACCTACTATTTGTTTTGAAACTTTTCCACAGCCTTACTTAAAATTTAAAACATACTTTACTCTCTGCATTATATTTTTCTGGAACCTCGGTAGGCTAGTGTGGTAATTTCTTGCATATTTCATAATAGGCCAGGAAGACTGTATGAGGTGACAATTTTTAAAGTGAACTTCTTGGAGTCATACCTATTATCAAAATTAATTAAAAGTTATGACATTTATTGTTCTGTTCTGATCTGCTTAGATCTGTCCTCTTTTGTTTTATTCTCTTTAAAAAAAAGTTGACATTTAGAGGTAGATTTATTAAAATAAAGAGGATTTTGTTGCAGAAAGAATTAAAATATGTATTTCTATCACCAGACAAATGGATAAAGAAATATATATATAATGTATATTTATATACAGTGGAGCATTACTCTATCCTAAAGAAAGATAAACTCAAGTCATTTGTAGGAAAATGAATACATCTTGAGACTATAACATGAAGAACATAAGGTGAGAAGTCCCCAAGAATGAACTTTATGCACTTCACAATTTCACCTATTGTGGGACCAAGGCCTCAGCCATTTGGTGCATGATATTTAATTAATTTCAAGCTATATAACCACTCCATCTACTAGTCAGTCTCATATGCCAGTTGTGGTTATATATGCAAAATCTATAGATTATGAAAAAAAAAAGGGAGAAAATGTAAGATTTTCAATTGCTGGCCGATTTTTGACTATACTGATTGCAATCATTGAAAATAATGTTTAGAGTACAAAAATATGTTTGGCTACATGGATCATCTTTTCATGTTTTGCTATACTTGTTAGAAATGATGCTGGCTCATTCTTATATGCCATTTTTGTCTGAAATACCATAAAATAGTCACTTTTGGGGGAGATTGTTCATTCCTCTCCTCTGTGAATTTCTCTTTCCATAAATGACCTCTTATGGACACATGGGCATTATATGATACATATATTTATATTACAACACATTTGTATATTATAATACAATTGTATTAAATTTGTATTATATATAGATATAGATATAGCGCTCACTAGCATGACTACAGGGGAGCTGATGAAGTAGCCCGTTAAATAACACATGAGATTACTTCTTTCAAGAATTTCCATAAGAGGCTCAGAAAGAGAGAGGTGAGAGCCAACAAAGGATATATAAAATGCTAGAAAGAATACCTAGATACTTGTCATGGAATTTTTAATTTTTATACTTCCTAACCTAAATCCTAAATGTTGATTTACCTTCTGAACCCAGGTCCTGGTACATTCTGGGTAAATTTCCTCCCACACGCTATACTGTCAGCCCCCCAGGAGCTTTTGTCTGTCATGAAATCTGTCTCATTTATAATTTATTCTCAATTATATAAACCAATTTAATTAGATTTATGTTACAATAATCTTAACCAAGACATTGATTATTCAAAACAACTTTTTTGTTATTTCTAATAAGTTGGAACTACAGTAGACTGCACATTTAATTGTGGATAATCACTGCTCTGTTATCTATGCAATTATGGACTCACTAGTCCAGGAACAGAAAATATTTTTCTATGGAAGACTATAAGCCATTTTTGGCAGGGGAAGAGGTCAGTGAACCAAATAAGAGCCTTAAAAAAAAAACTATTTAGTTTAGAGACTTTAAAATATCTCTTAAAATGTTGATGCTGCTTGCTTTTAAAATTAAGTTCAGAGAACACAAGTCAACCCACTCTGAAACATTAACTTCATATGAATCCTTTAACGGGGTTGAGGAGAGGGAGGCAAAAGGGAGCCAGAACGGGGAGGGAAGAGGAGCTAAGGGGACATGAGAGTGCGTAAGAGAAATGTCAGAATGAAAATGAGGCAAGACAGAGGGCGGGGTTAACTGTGAGGCCAGACAGGCAGACAGTTGGAGTAAAGGAAAAGGAAAAGGAAGCTGAAGAAGGGGAGAGATGGAGAGGAAGGTAACACAGCAGAAGAGTTAGAGGGAAGGTGATAAAAAGGCATGCAGATGGCCAGGGAGAAGATCAGTAGGTTTACTGGTATGATTTTGAGGTTGCCCCCAGATTTTTCCGGGCGGATGAGGGCAGATAGAAAGGGCAGGTAGAAGGCTGTCTCTTCTATAGCACTTGCTGCCTGTATCATGTCTTCTATGGTTCCAAACCTCAAATGATTAGTGGCTCTGCTCAAAAAATGTGACTCATCAATGGAGATTTTCCCAAATAACATTCCTTAGAAGACTAATTATCATTGATTTTCATATTTTGAAAATAAATTTGAAAATACCAGTTTAATCAGTGTTTAATAGATTCCTTTGCTACAATACTTCTTAGAGCTTTTGATATGAAGTTTAAAGGGAGTGCTATATGGAACACAGAGATTTCCAAACATACAATTGCAAAACTTTTTAAAAAAATCACAGGGATGCAGAACACACCTTAAGAGAACTGCTGGAGGAGGGCATTATTTTCTGAGCTTTATAACCTCCGAACTTTATAATCAGTAGCTGTAACTGTAATACTTGAAAGGCTAGAAAATGTGAAAAAAAAAAAAAAAGGCCAGATCTGTCTTAAAACCTAGAGGTTTTCTACTCCTACAATAAACAATGCTCCTTCCCTTTCTTATCTTACTTTATGTATTGGTTCATTTTACTATAACAAAATATCTGAGGATGGACACTTTATAAAGAAGATTTATTAGTTCAATTTTAAAGGCCTGAAGTCTAAACATCATGCCTTTGGCTCTGGTGAGGGGCCCTTTGGAGATGGAATCATGGTGGGAGCATGAGAGGAAGAGATCACAAGGCAAGACAGGAAGTTGGAAAGCAGGGAGGAGCCAGGCTCAAGCTCCTATGACAACCAGTCTTGCAGAACTAGCTGGGGTCTCACCCGAATTACTTATCTATTCCGAGGGTGACTTTCCCAGGAAGCTGGTCACTTCAGTCTTGGGCCCTGCTCTTCAAGACCCAACGACCTCTTAATACTACCACGTTGAGACCAAGCTTCTAATACATGAACCCTTAGGGCACAAACTATACCCAAACCACAGCACTTTAATGCTTTTCCTAATTCCAACCCTTCCAATATACTACTACTACTACTACTTCTTCTTCTTCTTCTTTTTAGTCTTTTTGAGATAGGGTTTTATTATTCAGTTAAGGCTGGCCATAACTCACTTTGCTTGAACTCGAACACAGGGCAATCTTTTTGCCTCAGCCTCCCAAACACTGGGATTACAGGCGTGTGCCACCATGCCCAGCTACTTATCATTATTAATACTGTATTAAACATTATTTTTTTTATTTACTGATTATTTTTATTTACTGATGATGATTACAAAAAAGGTAAATGCTGATTTTCTCCAAATATCCATAATGCCAAATTTATCTTCCCTACCTCTGGGCAAATGGATGCCTGTTCTGTGTGCCTTTATAATTGTAACTAAGCTCTTCCCAATAAATGTCAGCATAAGCAATATCTATTAGGTTGGCTTCATTTGCTTAAAAGGAACATTGCACTAGGTGCGGTGGCACACCCCTGTAATCCAGAACCTGGGAGGCCGAGGGAATAAAACTACTGTGAGTTTGAGGCCACCCTGGGTTACACAGTGAATTCAAGGTCAGCTAAAAAAAAGGAAAAAAAAAAAAAGGGATATTGCATGGTTTAGATCTTTCTTCCTCTTTCATTGAGCTGACATAAGTATGCCAATTCAATTTTTGTACACATGGATGATGAAAATGTCCTAGGGCTGGAGGGAAAAAAGGAGAGGGGCTACCTGAATGATGGCCTGGAGCAGAACTCTTCCACCTTGAGACTACTATACAGAAGAGAAATAAACTTCTAGCTGTAATGATGGCACTGTAATTCTGGGTTTCATTAATAGAAAATTACAACTTTTTTTCTTACTAAAACTTTGGCTAATAATAAAAAACAATATTTGAAGGTTATATTACACTTAACACAGTATGCTCATGCGTGTCACAGAATGTTTACATATTCTGTATCTGAACTTTTCTCATTTTGATTTTGTTCCTTCTTATATTATGCAAGTAGTTATCATTTACTAGACTCTTAATCTAAATACTGAAAACTATGGCTAATCATAATTATCAGCAAACTATTTTATTGTTCTGGAGATAATATTTCAAGCTGCCCCGTGAAGTGTCTAAAGGTTTCTTTTGTTAGAACTTTGGTTTAATAATCAGTAAACCTCCAAATACAGTACTTTTTCACAAATTCCTCATGGTATGATTATGAGTAATGTCAGGAATATAGTTCCAAGTACATTTCTATAAAATGTGCAAATATATCTATTATTCAAAATAAGCACTACATTTTCTAGGAGGAAAATACAGAATGATTTAACAGCAATC
Organism: Hydrochoerus hydrochaeris; assembly: GCA_004027455.1. NCBI lineage: Eukaryota > Metazoa > Chordata > Mammalia > Rodentia > Hydrochaeridae > Hydrochoerus > Hydrochoerus hydrochaeris. The sequence goes on along the minus strand of PVLA01009571.1, from coordinate 33,079 downwards.
ATTTTAAATGCAATTTTATGGTGAAAGATTTTGCTAAACAGTAGAAAAGCAAGTATTTGGATGTAGCTACTGAAATATGTAAGTATTTTTGACTATATCTTTGGTAAAGAGCCAAATAAAATAAAGTCTGACTCATTGTCAGTAAACATTCCCTAAATGTCCTTCCATTATTATGGGAGAGTTACTGTGTGGTTTAAATAATGTATATAAAATAAATTACTATTTACATTTGTCTCAAAGGCATTAAAACAATCATCTATTTAGTAACAAGGTCTTAAAGTCTAACAAATTAATTATCCTTTTTTGTCAATAAGTTGAGGAGTTACTTTAAATAACTAATAAACATAGTTTTTATTACCTGTTTTTTGTGGTTGCAACTCCAGCACTTTGCTACAAGTTTAAGACATAAAGAATGTTTTTTACTGTACTATTCACTTTAAGGGTTACAGCAACAGCTATTAGTAAATGCGTTTTTTAACTCCAAAATGTCTCAAAGTTCATCTTTGAGATCACAAGTGAAAGAATGTGTAATCAACAGCAGAGTTGGAAAACTGGAAGGAATCTTAGAGATCACAATGATGTCTTCATTTTACAGATGAGGAATAAAAACTTTAAAAAAAACTTGCAATTAAAGAATGCTTCTTGAGAAAGGAAAACAATTTCTTCACGGAATTGAATGTGCTATTGGACAAATCAAATCAGTAACTTTTAACACCTTGCTACAGGCTGTAGCTTTATCATCTTTCCACTTCGGAGGAAAACTAATGTATAAGCAAGCTAAGCAGCTCCCTTATTAACGCCATGAATCAGTGTCACAGCTGGGAATGGAAGCCAAAACTTTAAACGTTGGACACCCTCACAGATGTAGGCTGATCTCATTTAGAATGGATGCCCGCTGGGGGCGAGCAGGAGCCATGTTTGGGAAGTCCCCTCACGGAGCACTGAATTTCACAAGCAGAGTACTTGCTGACAAATGCAAAATGCTTGCTTAAATGACTTCTAACTGATAATGTGATCTTTAAGAAACAAAGCACCAGGACAAATCAGCTTCCTTAGCTTCCTCTAAAATAGTATCCCTCAGTCCTAGAAATCAAAAATGTGATTTTAATCTAGTCCAATCTCAAATATCTAGGAAATGCATACAATTTTGTTTACTTCTATTTACACAAGTTGTCTTTGTGGTTCTTAATTTAGAAATGTATTTTCTGTTCTATTATCACAATGGAACGTTAAGTAATGATCCTAAGTGAAACAAAGGAAAAGTTCCTGGCCAATCTCAATAAATGTCTTTTTTTTCCCCCCACCGACGCATCAATGGCAAACTTCTAAAGACAACTTAACCCTTTCAAAATACACACACACACTCGCAGGCGTACAACCTCGGCTGTCCAGCGGCCCTGACGCTGCATCTGTGTCAGACCCATCCCCACGGGTCATGGCCCCGTATTTCCTAATGACCATATTCAGCTGTGAGGTGTTCAAACCATTACCGCATCCACCGCCCAGTGAACCCTGCCCAGTGAGCTCATGCAGTAACCCGGGTTGGAGCTCTCACTGCTGCGAAGCCAAAGGATCAGTGACGAATCTGGGAACCACGTCGCAGTTCTCCTGGGCCGCAGACAGGGGGAAACGCCTGGCCAGGGTGTGAGGGGCGCCTGCAGGAGCGGTGGTCGGGTCAGGGTGTGCGCAGCCGGGCAAGCCGACTTCGGCGAGAGGGAGGCAGCAGCAGAGGCTGGGGGAGGTGGGGCGCGGGGCCACGGCGGGGCGAGCCTGGCTCAGGCGGGAAAGGAGAGGCGCAGAGGGGTGCAGGAAATGGGCGCCAAAGAAAGAAGTGAGAAATTGCGGAGGAGGAAGTCGCCCCTGGAAGAGGAGGGGCAAAGGCGCAGCGAGAACCGGGGCGCTCGCACTTTGAGAGCGCAGCGCAGGGCCGAGCCTCTCCGGCCCCGCGGCGGGCCGGGGAGGGGCCGCGGTGGTCCGGCGCGGGCGGCCCTACCTGAACCGCTCCTGCCCCGCCGTGTCCCAGAGCTGCAGCTTGATCCTCTTGCCCGGCTCGATCTCCAGCAAGCGGGAGAAGAAGTCCACGCCGACGGTGGGGTCGCAGGCGGGGGAGCGCAGCCCGGGGAAGCGGCCCTGGGTGAAGCGGTGCAGCAGGCACGACTTGCCCACGGTGGAGTCCCCGATCACGATGAGGCGGAACTGGTAGACCCAGATGGTCTCCATCGCTCACGTGCCCCGCGCTCCCGGGCGGCCCCACCCTCCCTCTGCGGGGCAAGTTTGGCGGCGGGAACTGTCCCTTCAGCACCTCCGGGGCGCCCGCCCGCCGGCTTCCAGCATATTCCTGCTGCTGCAGCCGCCGCCTGGGCCCCGCCCTCTCGGGGGAGGGGCGGGGCCCGACCCGGCTGGGGGCGGGGCGGGCCCGCGACGCCCGGGAGGGGGAACGGGTTTGCGGAGCGCGAACTCCCGCCCCCGACCATTGTAAATCACTCTATCCTAAAGCTCACTGGGTGCCGGCGGGAAAGGAGGTGTGGGGAAGGGATGTGACAGAGGCAGCAACCAATGAAAACGAGTCAAGGTCTCAACTCCAGGAGAGTCAGCCAATGAAAAGTGAAAGTCATTTCCTTCCAGGCATGCGGACGGGCTTGTCAGACGTGGGCGCTCATTTGGGAAGAAAGGAGCAGAGCCGACAGCAGATTGCGGACTCTAACCCAAGGAAAGGGTTGAATAAGAGGTCAGAGGCTTACCTTGCTTAGGTAAAATGCTACCCAGAAGAAAAGGTGTGGGGACTTTTATAAGATCCTTGGCCTCAGGCAGAAACTACAATAAGGTGGTTTAGATATCAGCTTTAGTTGATTAATGTAGAATAAAAGCTTTGCTTATCTTGGACTCCTCCTTTGACATTTCTAGTCCATCCCTAAGCTTCGTTTGCCAAGATGGGGGTCTGACCTATTGCTCAGCCTGGCTTCAGAGCCCTGTGCTCAAGTGATCCTCCCACCGCAATCTCCAGAGTAGCTGGGGCTACAGGCAAAGGCCATCACACCTCCCTAAAGCTTTCAGACTCCTGGCTTTTTCTTAAAAACCCATTGTCGCTGTTTTTGTTCTATTTCTTCTCCCTTTAGACCGCACTGCTCAGTAGCCTCTGTATTAGTTTGCTGATGCTGCCACAGCAAACTATAAAAGAAAGCACAAAAGTGACCTACAATTACAGAAATTTAGTTTAAAATTTTTTTTTTATTTTAAAGAGAATAAAACAAAAGAGGACAGATCTAACCAGATAAGAACAGAACAATGTAAGTAACGCAGCACTTCACAACAAGACAACTGGATATTAACAGTAGCTATCATAATGTCTCTTTCAAATAGTTGAGCTTAGCTTTACACAGAGTAATATCAAGCATAACAAAATAGAATAAAACCACTCAAGAGAATGAAAGTATTCCAAGGCATTCTGAACCAAATAACAGAAAGTGAACAATGGCTGCTATATTATCTCATTTTCCATAAAAATTTTGTTCATACTATCATACATATTAAAATCCAATAAGACACAACATGATAGAACCAATGGTAATAGAAAAACAAGAGCATGGTAGGACTTCAGAGCAAGATGATATTAAATCAACACTGGCTGCCATTCTGTCTTGCCTTCAAAGTAACTATTCATATGATCACATATATTAAGATCAAACAAAACAGAATAAAACCATTACAACCAATGAATGAAAACATAAAACTTCAAAGCAGTATAATGGTGAATCATGATTACCATAAAATCTTCTGTACTCTTACCATTTCTTACACTAGGGAGACTATATGGTATTTATACATGTGAATTTGATTTATTTCACTTATGAGTATAGATTCAAGTTGCATCCATTTATTTATAAATATCTCAATGTGATCATTCTTTATAGCTGAGTAGTACTCCACTGTATAAAATACCACTTCTTCTTTTATCCATTCCTCAGTAGATGGGCACTTAGGTTGTTTCCAAGATCTGGCTGTTATAAATTGTGCCGCTATAAACATGAGTGCGCATATATCACTGTGGTAAGATGTTTTCAGATCTTCTGGGAATATGCCTAAGAGTGGAATAGCTGGGTCAAAGGTGACTTCCAATCCTAGCTTTTTGAGGAATCTCCAGACTGACCTCCACAGTGGTTGTACCAGTCTACACTCCCACCAACAGTGCAGAAGAGTTCCTTTTTCCCTGCAGCCTCTCCAGCATTTGTTGTTGGTAGTTTTGTTGATCCTGGCCATTCTTTCTGGAGTGAGATGGTATCTCAGTGTAGTTTTAATTTGCATTTCTCTAATGACCAATGATGATGAATATTTTTTTTTCGTGTATTTATTGCCATTCATATTTCTTCATCTGAGAACTGTGTGTTCATCTCGGGTGCCCATTTTTGTATTGAGTCTTTGAATTTTGGAGGTCTGATTTTTTTTTTTAATTCTTTATAAGTTCTAGACAGAAGTTCTTTGTCTGAGGGACAGTTCACTAAGATTTTTTTCCCAGTTTGTGGGTTTTCTTTTCACTCTGCTGGAGATTTCTTTGGACATGCAGAAACTCTTTAATAAGACGTGATCCAAGTTATTCATTCTGGGAAGTATTTCCCATGCAGTTTGGTTCTTGTTCATGAATTCTCTACCTACCCCTATGTCTTCAAGATTTTTACCTACTTTGTCTTGCAACAGATTTAGTGTTTTTATTTTAATATTTAGATCTTTGATCCATTTGGATTTTAGTTTAGTACATGGTGACAAGCATGGGTCTAATTTTAGTTTTTGGCATACGGATAGCCAATTTTTCCAGCACCATTTATTAAAGAGACTATAGTTCTTCCAGTGAACATGCTTGGCCCCTTTATCAAAGATAAGGTGATTGAGTGTGTTCATAGTTGTATCTTCTAGTCTATTCCATTGATCTTCAGGTCTGTTTTTATTCCAATACCATGTTGATTTTATTACAGTAGCTTTGTAGTATAATTTCAAGTCAGGGATTGTGATGCCTCCTGCCTTGGCTTTGCTGCTTAGAATTGCCTTTGCTATTCTAGGTCTCTTCTGGTTCCAGATGAATTTTAGGAGTGATCTATGAGGTATGAGGTATGAGGTATTAGACCTATTAGGTATGTTAGTGGTATTTTCATTGGGATTGCATTGAATGTGTATAACAATTTTGGAAGAATGGTCATTTTTACAATATTTATTCTTCCTATCCATGAACAAGAGATGTCTTTCCATTTTCTGAGGTCCTCTTTGATTTCTTTTTTCAGGGTATTATAATTTTTCCTGTACAACTCTTTTACATCTTTTGTTAGATTAATTCCTAAGTATTTCATTTTTTTGGATGCTAGTGTGAAGGGTTTGGCTTTTCTTATTTCTCTCTCGGTGATTTTGTTGTTAGTGTATAAGAATGCTATGGATTTTTGAGTATTGACTTTGTATCCAGCTACATTGTTGAATTTATTTATTATATCTAGGAGACTCTCAATGGAGGTTTGGGGGTCTTCTATGTAGAGTATCATGTCATCTGCAAATAATGATAATTTAACTTCTTTTCCTATCTTTACTCCTTTTATTTCTCTCTCTTGTCTAATTTTTCTGGCTAGTATTTCCAGTACTGTATTGAAAAGGAGCAGTGATAAGGGACATCCTTGTCTTGTGCCTGATTTCAAGGTGAAGGCTTTCAGTTTTTGGCCATTTAATAAGACACTGGCTGTTGGTTTGTTGTAGATGGGCTTTATCATATTAAGTTAAAGACCATCTATTCCAATTCTCTTTAAGGTTCTTATCATGGATGGATCTTATCAAAAGCTTTTTCTACATCTATAGAAATGATAATGTGATTCTTACTTTTGGCTCTATTGATATGTTGGATTACATTTATTGATTTATATATGTTGAACCATCCCTGCATGCCTGGGATGAATACCACTTGGTCATGGTGTATAATCTTCTTGATGATTTGCTGCATCCTGTTTGCCAATATTTTATTGAGAATTTTTGCATCTATGTTCACTAGGGAGATTGGCCTGTAGTTCTCTTTTTTAGTTGGGTCTTTCTCAGGTTTTGGTACTGGAGTGATATTTGCTTCCAGGAATGACTTAGGGAGAATTGCTTCCCTTTCAATTTCATTGAAGAATTTGAGGAGTGTTGGGATTAAGTCTTCTTTATATTTCTTGTAGAATTCCGCAGTGAATCTGTCTGGGCCTGGGCTCTTCTTTGTTGGTAGGGACTTGATTACATTTTCAATTTCATTAATAGAAATTGGGTTATTCAGCAGTTTTACATCTTCTTGATCCAGCTTTGGTGATTCGTATGTTTCTAGGAATCTGTCCATTTCTTCTGTGTTATCAAACCTAAGAGAGTAGAGGTTTTTGAAATAGTTGTTGATGATCTTCTGTATTTCCACAGGGTCAGTAGTGATTTCACCTTTTTCATTCTGCATTGCATGAATTTGAGTCTTTTCTTTCCTTTTTTAAATTAGGTTGGCTAGGTTATTTATTCTTTCAAAGAACCAACTCTTTGATTCATTGATTCTTTGAATTATTAGTCTCTATTGCATTAATTTCTGCTCTGATCCTTATAATTTCCTTCCTTCTTTTGGATTTGGGCTTGGCTTGCTCTTCTTTTTCTAGATGTTTGAGGTGTAATATCAGGTTGCTTATTTGTGTTCGTTCTGTTTTCCTAATGTGGGAACTCAGTGCAATAAATTTTCCTCTGAGGACTGCTTTCATTGCATCCCACAGGTTCTGGTAAGTTGTATTTGTATTTTTGTTTGCTTGTAGATATTGTTTAATTTCTTCTTCAATTTCCTCTGTGACCCACTGATTGCTCAAAAGTGTATTATTCAATTTCCATGTGTTTGTGGGGTTTTTGCAGTTACTTTTATCATTAATTTCCAGTTTCATGGCACTATGATCCCATAACATGCACGGGATAATTTCAATTCTTTTGCATTTACTTAAATATGTTCTGTGGGTTAGTATATGGTCTGTTTTAGAGAATGTCCCATGTACTGCTGAGAAGAATGTATATTATGATGTTGTTGGATGGAACACTCTGTATATGTCTATCAAATCCATTTGTTCACAGGTGTGATTCAGTTCTGTTATTTCTTTGCTGATTTTCTGTCTAGTTGATCTATCCCTTTGTGTCAATGGTGTGTTAAGATCTCCTGTTAAAATTGTGTTATTGCCTATTTGATTTTTCATTTCTGTTAATACTTGCTTTGTGTAGTTGGGTGCTCTGGAATTTGGTGCATATATATTTAAGATTGTTATCTCTTCCTCTTGCAGTTTTCCCCTAACTAGTATGTAGTGACCTTCTTTATCTCTTTGGACCATTCTTGGTTTGAAGTTCACATGGTCTGCAAACAAAATAGCTACTCCCACTTTTTTTGAGTTCCTGTTGCATGCAGTATTGTTTTCCATCCTTTGACTTTCAGTCTATGTGTTTCCTTTTGGGTTAGATGGCTTTCTTATAGACAGCATATGGTTGGATGTTGTTTCTTGATCCATTCTGCCAGTCTGTTTCTTTTAATTGGTGAATTGAGGCCATTTACATTAATGGTTATAACTGTCATATATTGGTTTATTGTTGACATGTTATCTTTCTGATGTTGTATCTTAACTTTCCATTCTGTTTGTCTGTTTTGCTTAGTGGTTTTTTCTTATGTGTATCTAGAATGTCTTTCAGTATTCTTTGTAGGTTTGGTTTGGTGATCATGAAGTTCTTCAGCTGTTCTTTGTCATGGAAGTATCTTATTTCTCCTTCCATTTTGAAGGACAGTTTTGCAGGGTACATCAGTCTGGGTTGGAAGTCATTTTCCTTTAGGATCTGAAAAACTTCACTCCATGCTCTTCTTGACTTCGTTATTTGTATTGAGAAGTCTGCTGTGAATCTGATAGGTTTTCCTTTATAGGTGCCCTGTCTTTTCTCTCTAACAGCTTTTAATATTCTGTTCTTATGTTGGATTTCTGGGATGGTGATTATTATATGTCTGGGTGTAGTTTTGTTTTGGTTATGGCTATTTGGAGTTCTGTATGCTTCACTAATCTGTATGTCAGTTTCCCCATACTCATGTTTGGGAAGTTTTCAGCTATTACTTCTGTAAATAGCTTCTTGATATCATTTGTGTTGTCCCCTTCTTTTTCTTTTATCCCTATTAATCTTATGTTGTTTTTCTTTGCATCATTTTGCAGCTGTTTAATTGTTATTTCCTGATTTCTTGTTGTTTTTAGAAGATCTTTCCTTTCCTGTTCACTAGCTGCAATCTTATCTTTGAGGTCTGAGATTCTATGTTCACTTTCGTTGAGGCAGTTTTTGCAACTTTCAATAGAATTTTTGATTTCCTGTATATATCTTTGAAACTGCTTCATGTATTGTGTTTGTCTCTTAAACTGTTCATTTAGGGATTCTATCATTTTGCCTTGTTCCTCTAATTTTTTAGCTGTGTTTTTGTTGGATGCATTCAGTATTTCTTTCACTACTTTTATCATTTCTTCTTTTACTTGGGAGAATATTTCTGATTTGAGTTCCCTCATAGCTTCCCATACTTGCTTCTTTATTTCAGTTGATATCATTTCAGGCATTTCAGGTGTATGTGTAGTATTTTCTTCTATGTCCATGGCTCCTAGGTTTTCTTGGGATGGGCTGGACGTTTGAGATTGCATTTTGGTCTTTTGTTTTGTCATTTTCCTATATTTCTGTGTTTCCAGCGATTTTCCAAAGCTTTCCCTGGATGTGTTGGAAATCACTTCCTGAACCCTCTGCTACTGGGACTCACTTGGCCTTGGCTCCCCTTGTGTGGTGGGCCTGGCTCCCCTGGTTGAATGAAGCTCACTGGGCATGGTCCACTCAAGCCCTTTGAACTTCTGGAGCTTAGTCCAGTGTCCTAAGGAGGCTGGGCGGGCACCCAGCTGCCAGGATCAATGGTCCCAAACTTTTCTGGGCCTGCCCTGGTGAGCTGCAACTCACCTTGCGGCAGCAGCACTGGCCTGGTTCCCCTTTAGGTGGGCCTGGCTCCCCTGGTTGAAGCCAGAAATTTATCTTTACTTTGGAGGCTCTCAGTCCAAAATATGTCAACAGGGTTGGTTTTTTCTGAGGGTGAAGAGGCAGGATGTGTTCTGTGCTCTCCCCTAGCTTCTGATGTTTTGCTGGCAGTCTTGGTGAAGCTTGGCTTATATATTATTGCTCCAATCCTCTGCCTGCAGGGGCTCTAGGTCTGTGTCTCTTCTCACAGGCCTCCCTCTGGGCATGTCTTTGTCTATCCAGTTATTCTTTCTTTTTTTTCTTTCTGTTTTGGTACTGGGGATTGAACTCAGGACCTCACACTTGCCAGGGAGATGCTGTGCACTGGAGTTATATTCCCAACCCTTTTCTCTCGCCTTCTTGTAAGGATATTAGTCACCTTGGGTTACACACACACAACTAGCACCTCAACTTTGTATTTTCCATTTACACACACAACTAGCACCCAGTCAACCTTGTTTTAACTCCATACATTGTAAAGACTGTTTTCAATTAAAGTCACAGTTTGAGGGATTAGAATTTAAACAACTTCTTTGGGGGACATAATTCAACCTATAACAGCCTACTACTTGGTTTCTACACTGCTTCCAAAATTACTTCTTTGATGACCCTTCATTTGGTCTGAATTCTACAAACCTAATTGTGTCATCTGTGACCAATCATATGATACCTATGATCTATCTAGTAAGGTGATTTTTCTTTGCTTATTTGTTTACATGTTGTTCTTTCCTCTCTTTATACCTGTTTTACTCTTTATTTGGTTAGAAATTTTCTATTCAAGGCCCAGAACAAATATCACTTCACCTTTGTACTGTTTCTGAGCCATTTATGTCCCCTAAGAGAATCGATTTCTCCCTTATTTCTGTAACAGTAGTTAGACAAAGAGCATTCTGTACTTTTATGCTATGTCTTCTATCATGTATAATATTTCTCATAGTGAACTATGGCTATTGGTTTGACTATCTCTTCTGTTAGATTATAAGTTCCTGAAAGCCAGAAGGACTTATTCATTCTTTATATTTTTCAATTATACACACAACTAGCAACTCAAAGATGCATTATAAATACTAAGTTGAAACAAATATGTTAAACATAATTATGTGTTAACTTGAAGCCCCATATGTGTGCAGGGTGCATACATCTCATGAGGTTAATGAGGTAAAAGTTGGTTAATTTTATGACCATTGAAACGTGCCTTTGAATAATCCACAAGTGACTTTAATTTTAAGCATTTTGGATTATACATACTGGATATAAATAATTTAATATTTTAATTAAAAATTATATTTGTGTGTATATAGCCTTAGCTTAGGAAATTAAAAAAGCAGATAGGGCACATTTTGTTTTGTTTTGTTTGAGACAGGGTTTCACCACGCAGTCCAGGCTGGTCTTGAACTCACTGTATAGCCCAAACTGGGCTTGATCTTGCTGTGATCCTCCTGCATCAGCCTCTCAAATGCTGCGATTACAGGTGTGTGCCGCCACTCCCATTTTAAGGCACATTTAGAAATCAATTTAAACTTTTGCTCAAGAAATTCAGTTTTAATGGATTTTTAAAAAAATATTAGAAGTGCTAGAAAAGAGGACCTACTTTCTTTTTGCTGTGCAAAAGACCTGGATAAGGAGCAAGTGACTTAGCTTCTTATCATTGCCGCTAAGTTTGACATCCTTTTGAAAAAGCACTTTTCTCTTGGTGTCTTGTTTTTTCATCTAAACATTGAAATGATGGAACTATATCAGTTTTTCAATTGTTTTTCAAACTGAAAACAATATGAATTAAAGAGAAACATCAAAGTATATCATACATATGGGATGCTTATTTCATAAAATATTGGTTGCATTGATATGTGTGCATGCATGAGTGTGTAGATGTGTGCACCTATGTGTGTGCTGGGTCAAGGGGTAACATTTATTTCTTTCGGATCAAAGTAAAAAGTTTCAAAAAATTAGTCAACTAGATGATCTCAAATGCACATAAGATATGCTTTATACTGTTAATGTGGGTGCTGTGGTTTATAAGTGAGAAAACTTCAAAGAGAATGTGCTCTTCTCTTGGTCTTCATCAAATTTAGTAAATAAAAATATCTTCTAGATATGCTTGAGATATTTCTAGGAAAGTGGATGCATCTTGAGTCCAAATGAGTAAAATAAATTGGACAAGATGTAAATACTGCATTGTTTCTCTGGTGTTTGAAACTTAAAGTGTAAATAAAGACCAAAATGTGAAATAGGAAGAAAATATTCAGATGGGAGGGGAGCAAAAAAGGGGGAGGAGGAAAAGAAAGAAGGGAAAAGTTAAAAAGAAAGAAAGAAAGAAAGAAAAGGAAAACATGGAAACAAAGCTTTTGTAAATGGGGAGGGAGAAAAATAGGGAGCGGAAAGTGGTTAAAGGAGAGTAGGGGAATGGGGATAAAGTTATATTGAAAAGATACAAATTCTGTTTGATGAATGTGTTCACTATGTGTATCTAAAATGTACCAATCGAGGCTGGGGATTTAGCACAGTGACATAAGCACCTGCCTTGCAAGTGCACAGTTGTGAGTTTGATCCCTGGTACAAAAAAAAAAAAAAAGTACCAATAAAATCTAACTAACAAATATCTTCTAGTGTGTGAGGGCAATAATCTCAGTCTTAACGCCATTCTTTCTCATTTTCCCATAAGTATTCCAGCAAATTCTGTAGGCTGCATAAGCAAAACATATCCAGAATCAAATGATTCCTCTCACTACTTTCTCACCTTTGCCACCATGATCCAAGCTACTATCATCTCTACTGTTTTAATTGTAATAGCCTATTACACTACTAATGGTAACCTAATGGTGAGAATGAGCCTGTGAAAATGTAAGTCAGATCACAGTCTTTGTTCAAGAACCTCTGATGGCCTATTACCTTACAACGAAAGCCAAGGTCCTCATTAGCTCTTGGGTCTTATTTTCTACCTTCCCTTTACTGTCTGCACAGCAACAATACTGTGGTCTCTCACGGCCCTCAAATATGCCAGGAGGCTGCCACCTCTAAGCCTTTGCACTTGCTGTGTCCCTTCATCGGCTCATGCTTTCTCCCTCAACTCATCCAGGCATGGCTTCCATCTCCTTGAAAGCTTCCCTTCACACCATGTAAAGCTGCTCCCTGCCCTTCTCTGTCTAGTTGCCTCCTTAGCACTTGTCACCAGGTAATATATTTTCCTTATTGATTCTGTTCATTTTCTGCCTTCCCCAAGATAATGTGAGTTCCATGAGTGTAGGCATATTTTTTTGGTCTGCTTTATTCAGTTATATCTAAATAACTTGCAGAATATCTGGATTATAGTAGAGGCCCAATAAATATTTGTTTTACAGATTTGAAGTTTGGATAAGTTTTTCTCTAGAAATCAGGATAACTGATGGTAATTTTTTTTTTTGGTACTGGGGATTGACTTCAAGACCTTGCGTTTGCCAGGCAGGTGCTTACACTGCTGAGTTAAATCCCTGGCCCCTATAATTTAATAAAATTAGATTCAGGTTGGAACATATGTACATGTCATTCTCACTACTCTAAAAAATTAATTGTTTTCTGAGTAGGACAGGCCATTAGAAGTGAATCAGAAGCCTGGTGGTACACACCTGTAATCTCAGTGCTCGGGAGGCTGAGGCAGGATTGTTGTGTTTGAGACCAGCCTAGTCTACAAAGTGAGCTCAAGCTCAAGGCCAATCTGAACTGCACAGCAAGACTGTGTCAAAAAGAAAGAAAGAAAGAAAGAAAGAAAGAAAGAAAGAAAGAAAGAAGAAAGAAAAAAAAGAAAGAAGAAAGAAACTGTAATATGAATAAGAAATCAATTTATACTTTAAGAATGCAATACTAGTTTTTGAACCTGTGTTGCCATTATTTTATTTTATATTTTATTTTCAGTGAGGGGCATCTGGATAGTGAAATTTTGTCTACATTTAAAAATTAAGACCCTACAGTCTTTTTTTTTTTTTTTTGCCAGGGATCAAACTCATGACCTCATACTTGCCAGGTAAGCACTGTGGTGCTGCTGAGCTGAATCCCTACCCTTATAGCCATGACTTTAATGAGGCCTTTGTAATCTCTGAGCTGGGCTAATGTCCAGTTATATTCCCCACTTTCAATTCAATAAGCTTATACAAACATCCAGGTGTTTAAATAATCTGGACAAACATGGGGAAAGGGTAGTTTTTGAATTGACTGACAAAATATCTTTAACAACTATACTGACTGCCAAAAATAAATAAGTAGATTATTTCATCAGGTAGAATGGAGCTTCAAGATAGAGACTAAAGTTGGCTGCAGAAAGATGTAATTATGATTTTGAGGCAGTAGATTTGGGATATCTTGCCTAATACAAAAGGAAAAATTTATCCAAATGACAACTGACATGTAAGAGTGATTTAAATTATGGGTGCATTTCAACAAACGATGCACATTCATTCAGACACAAGGTGCATGTGAGGTTCAACATTTGTGAGAACTGTGTATGGAAGTAGTAAGTGAATAATCTTTAGTATGGGTTGCTGCATTTTTTCATGCTGGTTCTCTGGAATGCTACTTTTTTTTTTTTTTCTGAGACAGGCTCTCACTATACAGTTCAGGCTGGGCTTACTGGGTTACTCACTTTGTAACCCAGGCTGGTCTCGAATTTGCAGCGATCCTCCTGCCTCAGCCTCCTGAGTGTTGAGATTACACACATGCACCACCACACCCGGCTTGGAATGCTACTTCTAATATCAGCTGCTGATATAGTGTCTCTGTCTACTGCCTCAGAAGTTATTCAGGCTGGTCACATTCTGGTTAATTTTACTTGTGTACGTCTTTCTAACTCATCTTCTTTGCCTGGGCAGTACTCTTGATCTTGATTTACATCATCTGTTGCTAGTTATTACACTATCAATGCCTCTAGTTTTACTTATCTCCAAAATATATCCATCATATCACTTGAAGAGTCTACCCTATAAAATAATCAAATCTTGTTACTCTTAGTTCACACTGTTTCAAAGCTCCTCATATGTACATACAAGTTACTCACAGGTTAAAGTTTAGATTTATTAGGATGGCATAAAAGACATACTTTTGTCACCATTGGATTTCCCTTCATCTTTTACTTCTTTCTCTTTGTTTTTATATTATTACACTCTATTTCCTCCTGACATGTCATGGTTTATTTTAACACAGTGCAGTTTGTATCAGTTATCACTCAATTGGGCTGTAATAGAAAAATAAAAATAATAATAATGATAGATTAAATAAGGAGGCCATGGATTTAGCTCAGCAGCATAAGTGCCTGCCTGGCAAGCGTGAGGTTGTAAGTTTGATCCCTGGTACAAAAAAACAAGAATAAGGAGACTGATTTCTTTTTCTCACAGAAGAAATATAAAACTAGGCTGTCTAGATTTAGCAGAGCACCTTTACAAAGCCAGGGACCCAGTTTCATCTCTATTGGTACTCTGCCATGTTTTACATGTGAGTTTTCCCTCCAAATGACTCCTTAAGCACTTGCCATCATATTCATATACTAGCAAGCCAGAGGAAGAAGGAGGAAGTGTACATTCTCATAGCAATGTTTAGTAATTCTCATGGCTTTTGGTGCAAACTATTAAAGTAGAGAACCTTTATAAAACTGAAGTTTTGAAGCTAGTGAGTGCAGGTTCCTTGCTCTGATGAGGAGAGAATCTACATGAAGGGAAAAGAGTTCTTAAATCCAGAAAAGACACAGAGTTCAAAATTTATTTATGTGAGAGAAGAGTATATAAAACCAAAATCCTTCAGGTTGTATTTCTAATGCTGAGAGGTAGCCAAAAAGATACCTGTGGGGCCATAAAACTCTGATCTTGAGATACAAACTGTCCTGGCTGGGTTTTATAGAATTACAATCAGGAGGGTAGGCTGTTATCAGAACAACTTGCTTCCAAACACACTTACTTATGTAATATCAAAGTCAAATTTTTAATTTTGTAAAAAATGTTGAATTTTCTAAGTGTAAATTAGTAAAAAAGAAAGAAACTGAGCTTTGGCGACACAGATATCCTGCATCAAACTACAGTCAAAGCTAGATGTGTCCTTGGATTTTTCAAATTATATGTATGATTATAAATTTAGACCTTGATACACAGGATGGATAAGGAAGAAAAACAAAAAACCCTAACAGATTGAAGGTGATGGTGTCAGGTGTCCATAGAATACTAATGCTCTTTGTGAGGATGAAGAACTGGCAGGCGGTTGCTTGAAAAAAGGAGCTGGTGGCACAGCCAGAGAGGTGGTTTGATAGTTACTTGAGTGTCAACTTGATTGGCTTGGGAGCTCCCCAAGGATTAGGACACACTATTGGGTGTATGTGGACGGACTATGGAGGGGTGGCTTTGGGGGCTGTGTCTTGTTCCTCATCTCTCCTCTCTGGCATGATCCCCTGCTCTGTTGCTGGCTGCCTGAGCATTTTTCTCTGTGATGCCCTTCCATCCTGATGTTTCTACCTTGGATCCTTTGGACTATGGACTAAATCTCCTGAAACCATGAGCCAAATTAAAATTCTCTCCTCCTTTAAATTGTATCAGGTATTATATCTTAACAACAGAAAATCTACTAAGGCAGGTAGGATGTTTGACTTGAGCTTTTGGAAATGGTACAGTGTCTTGAGAGTTTGGAAATGGTAAAATGACAATTTTAGGATGTCTGAAAAGTGGGTACTTTAGGTAGTTTAGCAGAAAAGTATCTATGAAGGTGGGAAGCCTTCACTGGGTATGGTGGTGCATTCCTGTAATCCCAGCACTTGGGAGGCTGAGGCAAGAGGAGCACTGTAAGTTCGAGACCAGCTTGGGCTACAAAGTGAGCCCAAGGCCAGCCTCAACCACATAGTGAGACCCTGGTCTCAAAAAGACAAGACAAGACAAAACAAAACAAAACAAAACGATGGAAAGCCAAACAACTGCAAGGCAGGTGAGTTTGATTTTTCATAAAAATGCCCCTTAGTGTAGGGTAGTGGCATTATGTCTAATTAAAAAAAAAAAGTGTTTTCTTCTAGTTTGATCCTTCCTAGAGATACATCTTAGCACAAGCTAGGGGACTAGACCATTCAGTCGGTTAATTGTCTTACTTGGTCAAATATTCTGAATTAAATATTATTTGTAATGCCAGGGACCTGAGGTATAGTTTAAGGAAAAGCCATAAATTTCAGTAGTACCTGGATAGTGATAGGATAGACAACCTCCTCTGATGTAGAAAAGTCTTAGAAAAACATGGAAGCAGGAAGAGGGCCACCCTTGGGCAGGGTCTAGAATCTCTTCATGATGTAATTTGGTACTCAATATCACACAGATAAAGGCTCTTCCAGTTCCCAGAGTTGTATGTAGTAGAATGTAAGTTTAATAACTAAACCTGGGAAAATTTTAAGTCATGTGTAAGTCTCAACCATTTAAAATGATGTACATGTAGGTAACCCAATAAGTAACTTACACGTTTATAATTGGTAAGCAAGTTAAACTTTAGTGCCTGTCTTTCAAAAGTAAGACTTTATTTTTATCTTCTGAAGGATTTTTAAATTAGTACATGTTTGCAGTAGATAATGATTATATTCATTGTGGGGAGCTGATACATGTACACAATACATCTTAATTCTTTTATTATCTTCTTCCTTTCTTCCTCCCACCTCCCAAAATTTATTTATTTATATTTTTTCCAAAAATTCCAGGGAATTTTCCAAAAAGTCCAGAGAAGCAGATGGCACGTGAGCATAACAGTATCATTTAGGGATGAAGTTTTCTGCTTCCTTAGAGTGCCAAAAGTAGGGATCAGCAAGACAGTACATAAAAAGAAGCAATAGGTGAGGAGAAAACAGAACACCCTTTCTTCCTTCCCTGAACACAAGCTTCTCATTGTCACAGGCCAGAGCTGGGGGTGGGGGTGAAAGAGAAACCACAGCTTTGAATCACAGGAGTAGAGATTTTTATTAATGAATTCAGTGTGTGCTGTGCAACCTGAAGTGACTAAAGTGACTTTTTATCACCTAAGGATGGCCCACCAAATTCAACCCTAGGCTGAATTTTTGTCTAAGGATGGGGGGTGGGGAAAATGAGCACCACGGATTACAGGTAAAGGGACTTTGAGAGGCACAAATAATCTGGAACTCTCAGATTCTGTTTTTAAAATTCCATGTTTGTGCTGGGTGTGGTGGTGCGTGCCAGTAATTCCAGCACTCAGGAAGCTGAGGCTGGAGGATCTCAGCAAGTTCGAGGCCAGCCTGGGCTACATAGTTCAGGGCCAGCCTGAACTACATATTGAGACTCCAAAAAAAATAATTTCCAACTTCCTAAGACAGCAATCACATCCCACGGCCTTTGTGCTCCTTAGGTACAGTGTACTGTGCTTCTGCTACTCACACACAGCCGGGCAAAGACGATACCTCACTTCAGTTCACACGTATGATAATGAAGACACCTTTGCATGGGCTCTCAAGGGTCATCAACCTCCAGTCTTAGACTGTCTCTCCTGTGCTGAGTGTTTGCCTTTTAAGTCAAGCCTGGCCATATAAGGCCACACTACAGTTTTTGAGTGTCTGATGTGTATATAAATAGACGGTGCATGGCACCGAGCAAGCACTCAGTGCTTACTTGCTGAATGAATGACTGAAGAAGGGTGACCTGCACCTTAGATTTCCCCTCATTTAAGAGTACTGGGGAAGATAACTTCTTGGGTGATATTATGAAAGGCATGCAGACTTGATGTTTGAAAGATCATGCCTAACCTTCTTTATTTTATTTTTATTTTTGTGGTACTGGGGATCAAACTCATGACCTTGCCTTTACCAAGCAAGCACTTGAACTGCTGAGCTAAATCCCTGGCCCGTAACATTCTTTATTGAAAGGCAGAAAGCATGGTAATTAAAAACATGAAATTTGAAGCTAGACATAGATTTTAGTAATTGGGTTCAAATCCCAGCTATCTTATCTGTAATCTGTGCAATTTCTTCCTCCTTTTTAATTTACAGAGACTCTGACTTTAAAGTCCTGAATAATTTTATTTTTCCAACTCTCCTTTTCTCCTCTTTGTAATTATTCTCCCTCTTTGATGTTCTATGGAGTCTGTTTTTGAAGAAAGGAGGCATTTCTTCAGCCTGCACGAATAAGTGCTAACAATATTTTATAGAACTTGTGTGACACTACACCGCAAAAGTTATAAAAATCATTCTTTATGATTTCGGTGTTTGCATCTAAATCTTCAGACTATGCTTAATAAGGCTTTTATTTTTATTGACATTTTTATTATTATGCAGAAATTTAAACATACTACTTTCAACTAAAGATCATGGGTAGGCAATATAGCAAATAGTTACATTTTACTGTTAGCCCTTATTTCTAGTTGTTCCATTTTTTTCTTGGTAACCTAATAAAGGTAAAAATAAAGTCCTTTTAGGTTAGCTGAATAACTATTTCTTAGGTTATTCAATAGTTATTATTATTTAAGGTTTTTATTTTGAGAAATCCCAGACTATGATAGAACCCCCAAAATTCTTTCCAAAAGGTCACCTACACTGAGAACCTGGTGAATTACTTTTGGCTCCAAGTGTTTGAATATGACTAATGCTGCCCAAAACAATGCAATTGGTGATTTAATTTTCATTCTGCTACAGCCTGGATACACATGGAGGCAGAACAGCCAATGGATAGAGTCCGAAGTGGGCACACAGGCAGGACCTGTTGTTAACTATGTATGTGATAATGGCCACTGGAGTAAACTACTATGTCTACACTTTTGTTTCTCCATAGAAAAAGGATGCTTTATAAATTAATAAAAGATTATCAATTTGACATTAGTAAACAGAAGTACACCAATTGTGAGTTGTAGATATTTTTTTAAAACCACCTTGCTGTGTACTTTCACCTGGATGTCTTAGAGGTACCCCAAAAAGTCCAATGTAAAATTAATTATTTTCTATTTCAGGCTTACTCTGCTCCCATGAGTTTTTAAGTGGGATGAGTCATCCTTCATGCAGTTGCCTGTGTCAGGTGTCAGGGACTTAGCCTAGACTCCTCCATCTTCCACTTGTGACTTTCTTTTTTTTAATTTTTTTTTTAAAGAGAATAAAACCAAACCAAAGAAAACACAATAAAGCAAATCAGAACAGAACAATGCAAGCAATATAGGACTTCAAAACAAGGCAACAGGAAATCAACAGTGGCTACCATAATGTCTCTCATTTTCTTCAAAATAGCTGTCCATACCATCACACAAAACAAATAAAATCAAACAAAACAAAGCAGAATAAAACCATAAAACCAAGCAAAACAAAAGAATGAAAGCTTTATAGGACTTCAAAATGGGATAATAGGAAATCAACAATGGTTACTATAAAACATCCTATTATCTTCAAAATAGCTGCTCATACCATCAAACACAGTAAAATCTAACAAAACAAGACAGAATAAAACCAAACCTAACAAAATTATGAAAATAATACAAGAATTCAAAACACTATAATAGGAAACTAACAGTGGTTACCACCTTCCCTTTTTAGGCATTTCCTCCCCTATCACTTTCATACTATCTATTGTGCTTTTTGGATCCCACTAACTCCTTCAGTTTTTTATTCCAGGGAGACAACTGGGTGTTCACCTGTACGAGTCCAAACCATTTCACCCATGAGCATGATCTCCAGTTGCATCTATT
This sequence comes from Hydrochoerus hydrochaeris, assembly GCA_004027455.1. NCBI lineage: Eukaryota > Metazoa > Chordata > Mammalia > Rodentia > Hydrochaeridae > Hydrochoerus > Hydrochoerus hydrochaeris. The sequence goes on along the minus strand of PVLA01009571.1, from coordinate 13,396 downwards.
TACCTACAAGAGCCTTGAGATTATCCTATTTTATAGCTGAATAGCTTTCCATTATATGAAAGTACTGTATCTTTCTTATCCATTCTGTGGTTACCCTTGCTTTTTTCTGGACTCCTTACATGTGGAACAATTGTTTTCTCTCCTTTGATTTTCAGTCTATTCAATTTCCTTTCAAGTTAAATGTGTTTCTTGTATACAGTATATTGATGGATCTTGTTTCTTGATCTACTCTTTATTTCTTTTTATTGGTGAATTGAGGCCATCTATATTAATGGTTACAACTGGCATACACTGGTTCATCTCTACCATGCTATCCTCCTGCTGTTGGCCCTCCACTTTTCCCTTTCATTTAATTGCCTGTCCTGTTTGGCAATTTCCCTCTACTGCTGTTCTTGGAACCAAGGTCATCTTTATCTCTCTCTAGAATATTCTTCAGCACTCTCTGTAGGGTTGGTTTGGTGGTCATGAATTCCTTCAGTTGTTCTTTATCATGGAAGTATCTTATTTTCCATCAATTTTGAAAGTTAGTTTTGCAAGGTGCATCAATCTGGGTTGGAAGTTGTTTTCTTTCAGGATTTGAAACACTTCACTCTAAGCTCTTCTTGACTTGATGGTTTGTGTTGAGAAGTCTGCCATGATTCTGATAGGTTTTCCTTTATAGGTTATCTGTTTATTTTTAAAAAAATTTTTAAAAATTTTATTTAAAGAGAAAAAAAGCAAAACATAAAAAAAGGGAAGAAACAAGACAGAATTTCAAAGAAAAAAAAGTAAGAAATCACTAGTTGATAAATTACATATTGTCTTGTAGATATAGTTGTTCAAGTTACAAAATTAAAGCATACAAGGTGGACATTCAAACAGTGAAGCTGCGAACAGTTCCACTCAACAATCCAACAAAAACCCAGCAACATGGTCATCAATCCTACACACTTAAACATACATGCAGTTATATCCTTTAGAGTGCTTTCTTTTCCTCTTTTTGCTTTTCAAGTACATTATCTGTTTACTTATATCATGTTTCAGCTTGCTCAGTACCTTACTGATCTGTTTTGTTATTTATTTTAATTTTTTATTATTTTGAAGGTAGCAAAATACAACAGAATAAGATGGAACAAAGCCAACTGAGAGAGTGCAGTGAAATTGGTACAGAAACCCTCAACAGGTTACTGGCATAACAGTAATAGGTACCATAGTATATCCTGTTATCTTCACAACAGTTGTTCTTTCAATAATGTATAGCCAAATCAAAGGAAATACAGGACATTCTAGAACTTATCAAAACAGAACATTGAATACAGCAATATCATTAATCAGAACAAAGCAAAACAGTGATAACAATATTTGCCTTCAAAGAGATGATAGAGGGAAATCCCCCACTGTTTACTACATTGCATGTGGTTAACCTCTCAAGAGATGTCTAGATCTTTGGCTCACTTGCTAATGGTGGTGGTGATGGTGGTGGTGGTGGGTTGATTCTCAGCCCGCCTGCCAGTAGGCTCATGGGAGCCGCTGAGTGATTCTTCTCCTGCCTCATGCCAGGGGTGCTTACTGAAAGGGCTGGCAAATTGCCTTTGTGTGCTGCACCTTGAGTCTCTCCATGGTCGGAGCTCTGGGGCTGCTGGTTCTCCTCCCAGCTCAGGCCAGAGGCCCCTATGATCTGTTTCTTCTCTCTAACAGCTTTTAATCTTCTGTTCTTGTGCTGAATTTCTGGGATCTTGATTATTATATGTCTGTGTGTAGATTTATTTTGGTTATGGCTAGTTGGAGTCCTATATGCCTCGATTCTCTGCATGCCAGATCCTTTTCCCATGTTTGGGAAGTTTTCTGCTATTACTTCTGTAAATAGTCTTTTTATTTCAGTTGTGTTAAGTCCTGCTTCTTTTGCTGATACCTATCACCCTTAAATTATTTTCCTTTGTGCCATCTTGCAACCTTTGAATTGTTATTTCCTGGTTCCTTGTTATTTTTAAAAGATCTCTCCTTTCATAATTGCTAGCTGTGATCCTGTCTTCAAGGTCTGAAAGTCTACCTTCAGTCTCTTTCAAGCAGTGTTGCCAGCTTTTGATTAACTTTTTAATTTCCTGAATATCTTTGTGTATCTGTTTCATGCATTGTAATTCCTTCCTGTATTGTTTTTTTCAAGGTTTCCATCATTTTCCTATGCTCCTCTTTTTTTAAAAAAAATCTATGTCTTTTTTAAATATGCTGAGCAATTCTTTCATTATTTTTGTGACTTCTTCTTTTACCTGAGATATTATTTCTGAGTTGTTTACTTTCACAGTCTCATGAAGTTGTTTCTTTATTTCAGTTTCTATCCACTTGGAGGTTTCAGGTGTGTGACTTCCATTTTCTTCTATGTCTGTACTTCCCAGACTTGTTTTGAATGGGCTGGAGGTCTGAGATTACTCTTTTGTTTTGATATGTTCCTCAGTTCCTCCCAACAAGCTGATTGTGAGGTTCCAGGCACTTTCCACATTGGCTGCCCCTCTGCAGTGTAAGTGAATGTGCCAGGCACCTGAGTTTCTCTGAAACCAGGTTCCCAGGGAGGTAGCAGGGTATGGGGCAGGCTTCTCCACACCCATGCAGCTACACTGGGTTTCCCTGATAGCCAGGGGTGTGCGGTGGTGGGGCTGCTTCTTCTCTCAGCCTGTGTGTCTACACCAGGATGCCCCTGATGGTGGCAGGCACACAGGGGTGTGTTTGTCTGATTCTCTCAGTGGGCGCTGGCTGCCCTAAGGAAGCTAGAGTCTCCCATGGAAGCCTGTGGGAGCATGGGGTATGTCTGGCTGTTTCTTCCTGCCCATACAGGTTACCTAAGGGAGGCAAGCTTTCCAGCAGCAGCAGTGGATGTGCAGGGTGGGTTTGGCTGTGTCTCCCTGCCTGCACTAGCTGCCTGCAGGAAGCAAGTTTTCCACCTGTGACTTTTAATCACAGGTTTAATCACTAAGCCTTGTGGATTCTACTTCCTAAAAGTGTTTAAACTCTGTCCCCTGCATTGCATCCTTAGTTTAGGGTCTCACTGGTTTTTGCCTGGATTATTATAACTGCTTCCTATTAGCGTTTCTATCCTATGTTCAGCCCTATCACATGCATTAGTGCTAGAATGATTCCCATGTTTCCTGGTTCTGCAGCTCCTCTGGAGGATTCTCTGTGTATACACTCCCAGTCTAAATTTCCTCTTATTTTTGCTTTTTCTATCTTTTTGACTATCTACCAAGTTCATATCCCCCTCACAAGTTCCCCAGCCCCCCGCCCAGTGCAGGGGACAGTATTCAGGGCCTTGCACGTGCAAGGCAAGTGGTCTACCACTAAGAAACATCCTTAACTCTCAAATTCCTTTGTTTTATTTGTTTGTTTTACTTTGGTTTTGGAGACAGGGTCTCACTACATAGTTCAACTTGGCCTTGAACTCACCACATAGCTCAGGCTGATCTTGAACTCGAGGTGATCTTAGTGCCTTTAGAGCACTAGGATTATAGGCATGTGCCACCATGCCTGGCTCCAACTTCTTTTTAAAGAGCTGCTTTGCTACCTTGTCAGCTTGTTCTATTTTGTATTTGTTTTTGTGGTACTCAGGATTAGAGCCAGGACTTTGCCCTTGGTAGGCAAGTACTCTATCACTGAGCTGCATTCCCAGATCTACAAATGCATTTTGATCACTTTGTACCCTCTCTGTGCTGTCTCTTGCCTCACTGGATCAAGAGGTTTTTCCTTTAAATTCCATAGCACCCTTACTTCAACATTATCAGAAGGCTGTGTACATCTATGTTTAAGACCTCAGTTTTGGGGGAGAGAAGAGGAAAGAGACGTGGGTAAAAGAACTACAAATGATGGAGACAGATTTTACGCATGTACCAACTCTCCAGAATAAACATCACTGTTCTGTATTGCAAGTATTTCCTTAAAAAACCCCTCAGATTTTGTATCAGCAAATCTGGATTTGAATATATATATGATATCAGACAACATCTATAGCCTTTGTAAGTGTCAGTTTCTTGTTCTGGGAATAAGCCAATGTGGTGACACATACCTGTATGTAATCTTAGCTGAAGTGTGGAGATCACAAGTTTGAGGCCAGCCTGGACTATATAGTGAGACTCTGTTTAAAAACAGTGGGGACAATATTTGACCCAAGGGTAATCATTTAATAATCATGATATTATGTATTTTAATTTTTGCATTATTTTACACATGACTGGCTTCCTCTGCTATCCAAAAAGCATCTGAGGCCTGAACTTCCTTGACTAATTATTTAACATTAATTAAGCACTTACCTATGTATATTCACTCTTGTGATCCTCTCATTTTTCTGTGTCTAAGTTTGACTGATCCCAAATCCATGCTATTTTACCACTCTGCATCCTGATTTAACAACAACTTGTTCTGTAAGATTGTGCTTATTAGCACATATTAATTATATGAAAGAACTAAATTCTTCCAATATTTGAGTGGTTTTATAAAAATTCATCAACCATAGTCTCATACTTATACAAGGCAATTATTTCCACATATCTGTTGCTTGACAGGAGCTAGTCCTGCAGAAATGGTATTAATTCACCTAGAAGTCAAAGACCCACCAGGCAAACTGGTTTGAGGATTGTCCCAAATCTTTTAAGTGAATAATTAGAATCTGACCATATAATTATTGTATTTGAGCTTTTGATTTTGTCCACATGATCACAGGATTGTAAAATAATCAAAAACGTTAATTCAGCAGGGTGTAGTGGCACAGGCCTGAAATTCCAGCTCTTAAATTTTTGTTTTTGACATAGAGTATTATTATACAGTTCAGGCTGGCCTTGAACTCACTGTGTAGCTTAGGGTGGGCTTGAATTTATGGTGATCCTCTGGCTTCAGCTTTCTAGGTGCTGAGGTTACAGGTGAATGCTACCCTCATGAGTTCAGGCCATTCTGAGCTACACAGAGAATCTCCCCACCCCCACAAGAAAAGCCTCCAAAACAAAGTAAAAGAAAACAAAGCAAACAAAACAAAACTCAAATAGAAAAAACAAAAACAAAACAAAAGAACAGAACCAACCCAACCCAAAACAGAATAGAAAAACCAAATTTCCAAATATGTTAATCCAATTAATTAAAGTCAACATGCTGAATTATTTAATTGACTCAGAAAGTGAGTACAGGTGAGTTATTTATTATAAGTAAATTTATTTTACTCTTCCTAGGAATTTTATGTTCATTATTAATGCAATGTTTGTATAGATATACTTTATAAATCTTCACACTACCTACATGAGTAATGTACATTAGTAAAACACTAAGAAGGGTACAATGATGCACACCTGTAATCCTGGTGACTTGGGAGGCTGAGGCAGGAGGATTGCCAGTTCAAGTCTGGCCTGGGCAATTTAGTGAGACCTTGTCTCAAAATAAAAAAATAAAAATAAAAATGAGTTGAGATTGTGGCTCAGTGGGAGGCCTTGGGGTCAATCCATTGTGCCACAAACAAATAATTTCCCAAAGAACAAACAACAACAAAACAATAACAATCCAAATCAACCAACCAAACAACTCAAACCCCCAGCACAAAGAACACTGCAATATTTATCTGTCTCTGTCTTTTGATGTATTTTCTGTTGGCACAATTCTTAAGAAGAGTTTTGGTATCACTCTTGCCTTTTCAGTATTCTTTAATAAATTTTCAATATCTTATATTTTCTTGAATGATATTGTGATAAAATTTGTAGAATAATAACCGTCATCATTTGTGTTACAGATTTCCAGTTCCTATGCTGACATCCATTAACTGATGTCCACAGTGGCCTTTCTTCCTCCTCCCATCCTGCAAGCAAGAGCATTTTCTGTGTTTGGTTCTGTTTTTCTGTACGTGCAGTGTCTTCTTTAGAGACCTTAGGCTAGGTCACATAGAAGGTACAAGATTGGGGTGGGGGTTTGCCAGGGATAGTGGCACATACCTGTAGTCCCAGCACACAGGAGGCCGAGGCAAGAGAATCTCTATGAGTTTGAGGCTCTCCTGGGTTACATAGTGAGTTCAAGGCCAGCCTGAACTACATAGTGATACTTTTCCAAAAAAAAAAAAAAAAAGATTGGAGTGACATAATAGTGGGATTGTTGAGTCATATAATTTTTTTTTGGTACTGGGGATTGAACTCACGACCTTGCACTTGCCAGGCAGGCGCTTATACCACTGAGCTAAATCCCCAGCCTATTTTTAATCTTTTGAGGAAACTTCACAGTTTTTGTTTGTTTTTTGAGATAGGGTCTTGCTCTGTAGTTTGGCTGGCCTTGAGCTCACTCTACAGCCCAGGCTTTTTTGAACTGGCTGTGATCCTGCTGCCTCAGTCTCCTAGTGCTGGGGTTACAGGCATATGCCACCACATCTAGCTTGATCCTATTTTCTAGAATGGCTGTACCATTTTGCATTTCCTTCAAAAATATACAAGAATTTCACCTTCTCTTATGTTCTTGCCGGCCCTTGCTAACTATCTATTGATTTTGGCTTTTTGAGACAGGGTCTTGCTATGTAGTTCACGTTTGACTTGAACACACACTGTGCAGCTTAGGCAGGCCTAAAGCTAGTGGTGGTTCTTTTGCCTCAGCCCCTGGGCTGCTGGGATTATAGGTGTGTGTCACTACACCTGGCTACTTGCCACCTGTTTTTGATATTGGCCATCCAATTAGGTGTGAAGTGATGGTTCCTTGTGGTTAATTTGTGATAGGGTTTTTTTTCGGCATTATTGCAGGTGTGGGGGCTTTGCAGTGGAGTGGAAGATCCCCTCAGGGCTTCCACAAAGAAGCTGTGAGCTTTTATTCAGCTTGACTGGGGGTGGAGTTGGAAGGGGTGGGGAGAGTGATGTGTTTACAGCTGATTGAGGGAATGCTGGCACTTGCAAAAAGCAGAGTTCAATTTTGGAGTTTGGAAGAAGAATGCGGAAGTCAGTGTTGAAGGGAGGCACTGTCTAGTGCCATATTGGGCAGGTGACACGCTGAGCCTGGCAGCACTTCACAGGTGGAACAATCCACCATCTCCATCATTTGGTTGTTAGAGACAACAACTCTCTTAAACAGCTTCCTGCTGAATGGGGGCGTCGTGATGGGGATGGATGTCGTCATTGGGATGTTGGGTTGGACCCATGTAGAAGCTGGTGCCAGAGGTCTCATCCAGGACAAGGGGTTCTCTGGTAGTGATGGCCCACAACGTGGATTGAAGAAATCTTGAGAAAAGTTTAAATAGACAAGGAGCTATAAGCAAGAAAACAACAAATAGTATGAGGGTTCTCTTCAGGGAAAGAAGACAGGGGGCAAGTGTCCTTTTTATTTTTGTAATAGCAGCAGTTAGGATTTTTAAGATATTATTTTAATTTATTTTTGATCACCCATAACAGTTGTTAATTACTGGGATAGTTGGAAGCCAGAAGACGTTAAAGGTTTAAGCCCCCTTTTATATGTAACTTACGGTACTTTTAAAAAATATATCTTTTAATTATATTTTTTGCTGGATGTTCAGACCCAGTTAAATTGAGACGTGTATTAATTAAATTAATCTCTTGCTATCTATCAAGGTCAGTTAAGTCTTCTCAGGATTTGCCTTGGAAACATGTATAGCGCCTCTCAGTTCTTGACAGTGCCAGCCATCAGGACGAGTCACAGCCACTGCTTGACCAAGTTGCTTTCTGTGAAAGCTTGGAAGACTTTTCTCCTGCTGACTCCCCTCAGACACACTATATATCGTATTACACTGTTTTGTGGTCTCAAATCTTCTTGATCGGCAGACCAGGGACTCACAGAGTTATGGGCTGTCACTGAGGAGGTTCTCTTATATCCTGGGTCTTAGGTGACCTGAGAGGGCTAGAGCCAAAGTACTGGTTGTCCTCTTAGCCCATATATCTTTTTAGTTTTTGGTCTCCAAATGTCAGTTGTTGAACATTCAGAAGAAAAGATTGATAACATTACAGTGTAGTAAGGCAGTAAACTTAACATTACTACCTTATCTGAATATTAAGCACCTTAGAACATAAAACAGCAACCAATATTTCTATCAATCATGGATATCCTAGTACTTAAATCCCTGTAGAATGTTAACAGTTACATATTTTTTCACAGGAAATTTGAAATAAAAACCATACATAATATTGCAGCATGACAATTATGACATTTTGTAACAATTTGAGTTTGCATTTTGAACTGAAATACCCCTTTCAGTCAATTCCTATCTAATACATAAGAAGATTTTACTTAATTTGTTTACCTTTAGTGGGATATACATCTCATAAGTTTTTGTTACAGGCAAAGGTCTGAATATGAAACAAAATTTTTGTCAATCTCTGTTTTACATTTTTGGAAGACCTGTAATGTGGAAGCACGAATACATTAATACACCATGAGGTTAATAACAACAATGTGTCATAGCCATATGAAACCTTTGTATCAGAGCATCTTTAAATCAAAACCTTATATTATTTTTTTGATGATGACCAATGTGAACATGTTACAATAATGTATATTTATAACTTTAGTTGAAATGTCTCCCTTAAGGCTATAGAGATCATTGGGGCTTCTAATCAATGAATACGAACTGGTTAAATGTTACCAAGGAGCTGCTTTTTTATTCATCAAAGTCCTATCTAATAATCTCTCCCCAACCCAAGGGATTTTAATTATTTATTTAATTATTATTTAATTTTTTAATGGCAAGAAAAACCAAATCACATTTAACATGTTATTTTTGAACAATGAGAGACTCTCAAGTCATGAGACATAAATGACAGTATATGTCATATTTACGCAATCAATTATAGCAACATTTTGACCAGCTGGAAACTCAGGTTCGAAGCATGCTTTTTTTTAGATGTATAATTGATATTAAATCTTGAACCAATGATCCAAAAATGGGAAAGGAAAAAATTGTTGAACTCAAATAATGACTGACTGTTCGTGGAAGAGACAAAGAAACACATATAGTCCATCTGTACAGATTGGATATGGAAACATGCACAGCTGAACAGACAAACACCTTACACAATCAGAGTGCACTCAAATACATTTGACCAATTTGAATTATAATAACTGCCTTATACATTTTACATTTGTAAGTATAAATAGACAAGCAAGAACCATTTTGTAGGTCAATTAACAGAGATCTCTTGAAGTAAGAATCAAATAGGATAAAACCTTTTATACCTGTGAAAGCAAAGACAGTTATTAAGAAGTCATAGGAATTAATCACAAATTGGAGCTTTTGACATAATTACGCGGGTCAGTAGTGAAGGACTCTGGGTGCTGTGAGACACAGGAAAGGTCAGAGAGGGGAAAAAAGGACATGAACAGGGGCCAAGTCTTTAGTGTCTGTCACTTTGTGGGCAGGAAAGAGAGCTTGGGGTGAGTGACGTTTTGAAGGAAGTTGGGGTGGGGATAGTGGCAGCAATGAATGACTGGAAGGTGGCAGCAAGCAGGGGAGCACAGGATGAGGGGAGCACAGGATGGGGGGAGCGCAGGGTGGTGGGGAGCACAGGATGGTGGAGGCTGCGAGGAGCAAGATTGGGTGTGATGGGCAAGAGGGAAAATGGTCACAGAGAGGAGGAGGAGGAGAAGGAAGGAGAAGGGGTGATGAGGAGAAGAGGGGAAGGCAGCAATGGAGAGGGGCAGAAAGCCCCTTGGGGATACATTGGGGCTTGGTGGCATGGAGTGGGCCAAAAGAGCTTGGGCCACCACACATGCCTGAAGAGCAAACAAGACCTGTGAGTGATGTTGCCATTCTGATAGCAGAAGTCATCTAGATGACCGAGGGTGGCATAAACGAAGATACCGCCCTCTGGCCAGTGGCAGTCATTGTTGAGCTTGTGGCCAGACTATCTGGCAGTAAGTGTGTCTTTTTGGGTGTGGGAAGAGGTATTTCTCACTGTGACCAAACTAGAGGTGAGCTGGAGGCTATAAAAGCCAACCCACAATCCCTTGGAGAGTCGTCACCCTTTTCAGGATTGTGCGAGAGAGAAATACTCTGTAGATTCCCAGCACCTGCACCTGCCAGTTGTCACTGAGGAAACAAGGGGGGGAATCCAAAAGGATGAGGTCCCAAAGGATGTGGGAGAAGTCCTGATGTGAGCCCATGATTTACAAGACAGAAACCCGCGAAGCAAGAGGTGGCTCACCTGTGAGAATTTAGGTGGGTCAGTGTTGGATGGTGGGTATTAACAGCAGTGAGACAAGAGAAGGAGGAAAAATGGGGGATAGAAAAGCAAAGAAGTGGCTCATTGACGGGGAGCTCAAACAGGCGTAGCCTCAGGAGCCACTCACCCTGTCTTTCTGATTCATGGCACCAAAAATGATAGGTTTTCCCCAGCATGGTAGAAAAGCAAGGGCAAAGAAAGGAAAAAGAAAAAGGCCTTTGTGGTGGGTCTAGGAGGGCTGTTGTAGAGTGCAAGATCCTCTCAGGGCAGACAAAGGAGGGTGGGCTTTTATTCAGTTTGGCAGGGGGTGAGTTTGAAGAGTGGGGAGAGTGATGTTTTGACGGCTGACTGAGGGAATGTTGGCATGTGCGAAAAGTGAGGAGCTCAATTTTGGGGTTTGGAAGAATGCGGAAGTCAGTGTTGAAGGGAGGTGCTGTCCAGCGCCATGCTGGGCAGGTGACACGCTGAGCCTGGCAGCACTTCACACAGGTGGAACCCATCAGTTTGCATTTCCTTCGTGACTACAGTAAGTCCCTGACTTATGAACACATTCCCTTCCGGAAAATGTTTATAGCTAGGATTCTTTCCCAAGTATGACAAAGTGAATCTTACACACCTTTGACAGAAACATACAATGAAATGCATAAAAAATAAAACCACTACATACCATTGCTTTTTGTCTTGCTTCTCAAGGCCCTGGGCTCGGACTGGGCTCTGTACTACTGAACGCTGTGGCACCCAGCAGCGACGTCAGCTACTGCCATCTGTAATTGTTCACATCTGTAATTGTTTCTAACATCAAGTCTATTCATAGCTGTGAAAGTTTGCAAATTGTAAGTCAGGGAGTTACTGTAGTGACTTTTTTTTTTTTTCATATGCTGGTCATTTGTAGTCTTTTGTAGAAATAGTTCTTAAATTCCTTAGCGCAGATGAAAAATAAGAAAATTCTACAAAAAGTGACAATATGAATAGACTGTGAGGACATTAAGCTAAGTGCAATAAACCAGGCACAGGCATATACTGTACAATTCCACTTATATGAAGTATTTAAAACAGTCTTGGGGCTGTGGATGGTAGAGTGCTTGTCTAGCAGGATTCAATCCAAATACCACAAACAAAACAAAAAAACAATCCAGTCCAGTTCATGGAGTCAAAGAGTAGAAAGATGTTTTTAAGGGGTAAAGGGAGAGGGAAGTGGGAAGATACTAAAAAGTAAGTGTAAAATTTCCAATAAGCAAGATTAATAAACCCTAGAGATGTGTGGCTTAACACTATCAATGGTGAACATTACAGCAGTTTACACTTAAAAATAAGCCAGGGTAGATTTCATATTAAGTGTTCTTGCCCTAATAAACAAAATAAGCAAAATCTTCAGATTACCTTTCCTCTGTCCCTTTTCCATGCCAAATAATTACCTAGTCAAATAGATTCTATTGATATTTCTTCATTTTTACCAATACCACTATACCCCAAGGAGACACTGCTTGTGGTATGGTAATAATTATCTTTTAATAACTCTCCCTATGTACAAAATCCTTTCCTTCTAATTTATTATACATGGACAACCTTTTCACTACTGTACTGCTCAAAAAGCGGTGTAATGGCTGACCACTGTTAATAAAATGAAATAAAAACAATTTTTTTAGAGTAGAAATATTTATTGAGAGAAACAAAGCTTCTGTCTGAGAGAGACCAAAGGGGTCCTGAGTAGGTTGCCAAAGATTCTGTATTTTCTTGGGATTTTTATAGAGTAAAATCATGAGGTATAGCGGGTCTAAAGTTGGGGGACACTGAGAACTTGCTGTGTTTAGACAATAAGATTAATAGTTCAGGTAAAATTGATTAAATTGGGAACAAATGGGGAAGCAAGTCATGAAGAAAGCGGGCATTCCTAGAGAGCAGTGACCCCTCCCTAGGGATTGGAATGGTGACTCCTGAGAAACAAAATTTCTTGACTTGTAATTTAAGACCCTTGACAATCTGATGCCAATCTACCTTTCTTTTTTCTTTTTCATAAGTTAATCTTGTAAACTCTTAGTGTATATATTGCACCAAATCTTTTTCTCTAGCCAATCTACCTTTCTTTATCTATCCCTGCTTGCTCTGATTGAAATCCCGTTTCACATTCTTCTGTATGTATTATACATGATATTCCACATTTTACCTGGCTTCTAAATTCTGTTATTGGGCTGGGGATTTAGCTCAGCAGCATAAGTGCCTGCTTTGCAAGTGTATGGTCGTGAGTTCGATCTCTGGTACCAATAAATAAATAAATAAATAAATAAATAAATAAATAAATTCTGTTATTTATTATCTGTCTAGGTACTAATTATAATTTAAGCTCAGGGAAAGAGGCAATTTTTTCCCAGCAAGTTTTCTCTGATTGAATCCAGCCAGGGCTATCCCATCTAGAGCTATCTCATTCTGTATCTCTGTATAATTTACAGCCCTTGATATTTAGTGCCTTACTTTGCCAGATAACTTATAATGTATATGCCTCATTTCTCTAGTAAATTGCTAATTTCTTTGTCAAGAACACATATACACATGTCTATGAATGTATATAACTGCTGGAGGCATAGCTCGGTGGTAGAGCTCATGCTTAGCCTACACAAGGCCCTAGGTTCACTCTCTAGCACTCATTAAACCAATGAAAGACAATAAAAAGTAAAATTATATATATATGTGTACATATACATACATATATATATATAAATAATCTCTAGAGCTAAGGACTATGCATGTTAAAGAAAAATTTAGACACATGTTCTGCAAAAATGTGTGTTTTGGGATGGACACAGGACTACCATTTGATTTGGGGCACTTGGGACTTGTAGAAAATTTACCCAAATTTTATGATCAGTTTTTAAATCTTTTTGTTGATGTGTTGGGGTCTGTGCCTAGATCCCCAATCCCCCAAAAGGTTGCATGGCGAAGGCCCAACGGAATGAGACAAGCGGCATGGTCTTTCAGGCTCCAGGAGGACCACAATCCTCTGCAGAGCTCGTAACTCTGCTAGCCGGCCGGCTGACTGGCTCTGGGCAGCCTGTATTTAATCAGAACAAGCAAGGAGTTGAGTGGAAAATGCAGGAAACCTGAGCAGGATCTTGTGAGGGGTTCAAGGAGCCCTCAGAGCATCAGATGATGCTAATTAAGGAAACCATCCAGAAAGTCTCCAGGTGGCCTCAGCTGTGGCCTATCTTGCCCCCTGAGGTGTCTCCTCATTCTCAGTTCAACTATGCCCAGGCCAC
>PVLA01009570.1:0-73372 GCA_004027455.1 Hydrochoerus hydrochaeris | reverse complement strand
ACCACCCCCGGAGCTGCAGCAGCTACTAGAGCTGCAGCAGCCCCCAGAGCTGGAGCCACAGCAGCCCCCAGAGCTGACACTGCAGCAGGAAGAGACTGGGGGGCACTTAGGGGGACACTTTGGGGGGCATTTAGGGGTGGGGCACTTGGGAGGAGGCTGGCACTGCTGCTGGTTCTGCTGGCAGGACATCTTGGTGGGTAGTGATTCAGGAGCTGAGGGAGAATAAAACACATGTCAGACACAGTGCACTTTAGCACTGAACGCTGTGATTCTTTCAGTTTAATTTCTGATTTCTCATTTTGAAAGTCAGGAAAATTACCTTTGACTTTTTTTTTAATCCCTCTTTGCAGTTTATTATATGCTTTCCTTCTGAGTTAAAGCTCATTTGGGAAATTTCAAGCAGTATTGTCTCCAAACACCAAAAAGGGTGACTGTTAATTCAAATCTCCTAAGTGTAGGAGAAATGACACAGAAGCAAATTGTCTCTAGTATAACATTCATTCTGGCACATCACCAAGAATTCTGAAAATATCCAATACAGGGAACAGTTTGGGTATGAAACACTCTTTAAGAAAAGAAGTATTTCCCTTTGAAAGAAATTTAAAAATGGCTTGGTCTACAAAGCAACTTGCAGTAACTGGTCCCAACAAAGTTAATCTATGAAAGAAAAACCTAAAGTTAAAAGAAGTGAATTTGCTGGTGTAATGTTGTCAGTGCATTACTGATCAGTTTCTAGTTTGCTAACTACTAATCCTAGCCCCTGCTCTTTAGAGAAATCTTCTTGTTAAGTCTCACCAGAACCACAAGTGTTCCTATGTCTTTCTTCCTCTAAGTACCAATGTCCTCAGCACCTTTTTTCTAAAACTAGACATGGCTATGTTTCCAAAATTATATTTCCACTATATAGCCCATGTTAGCACAATCTAGTGGTCAGTATTTTTATTACCTGAAACCACAGAAACACTGTGAGCTGTTAGAATCAATTTGGTTTCTCTAAAACTGTAGCACACAGCTGCAAAAGTTTTCCCATTTGCTCTTGGTCTCTTACTCTACATCTCACCCTCTGCTTTCAAATTTCCTGCTCCGCTCTCCCTTGCCAACCACAATTCAAGTTCCTGGGTATCCAACTCAGGTTTCCTGCCTGCTCTGGTCTGAGGGTGCCTCTGAGAAATCCCTGCTTCTGTTCCCACTGGACACTTACCGAGGTCACAAGCAGCACAGAATCTGTGGACACCTCAAGAGATGAGCGGATGGAAGTACTCTGGCCCTGAGCCTTTTTATCCTGGCCTTGAACTCTGCTCCCAGGGTGTGAGGCAGGGCTCTGGCATGGCAAGACTTGCCTCCTCAACCCACGTGGTACTGTGGCAGGTGTTGACAGGAAAATCCTCTTCCACCTTCCATTCACTGAGCTCAGAGTGGGCAGAAAGAAACAGCACTACTCCTGGAATACTCTGCTATTTTGTGATGACTGTCCTCACAGTCATATGTTCATGCCTATGGGTCCCGGTCACACAACTCCTTCATTCCTTCCATCCTAGGTAATAATGATTTCCCATCTATATCTTTAGGTATGCATGGCTTAGTGTAAAAACCCATATTTTTGAGTTATGGTTGGTCTGTATATGTGTGGCTGCACGTTTGAAGTACAGTGGTGTTGAGAAAAGAGATCTGCTCTGAAAACTCAGCAAAGTATTAACTTCCTTTAAGTGGAGATAATGACAGAAAGGTCATCTTTGAAAGATTAAGAAAATATGAGTATGGTGAAAGGAAAGTCGCCAAGATAAAGTGCAGTGTACTTCAACATTCAGGAAATTGATGGATACATCAATAAAGGGGTAAATAGAAAAATATAGATGTATAGAGCCAAAGATAGAAACAGAACTAGACAGATGGATAAGTAGAGGTAAATCTAGACTTTTATTGTACAGCTGAAAGTTTTAAACTCAAATTAAATGTAATGTTAATATAAGCCATTGAGTGGTCTCAACAGTCTGTAAACTACAGAAGTGAAAATTAGTGTACTTGAACTTGAGAAAAAATTACTTAGGATGAACTGGAAAAGATGAGAAATATTGAAAAGATATGAACATGATTGTGAACTATTAAATAATATTTTGCAGGTCAGCATACATTTAATTAGACTCACAGAAAGAAAACAATAGAATGAAAAGAGAAATATGTGTCAAAATAAAGGTCAGAATTTTCAAAATTTGATGAAAATCATCCAAATCATAAGACCAATTAATTAATAAATTCCAAACAAGAAAAGTGCAAAGAAAGCTAACAAATGTTGCGACATTGTCAGAGGGAAGATACCAATTAGCTTTGGAGGGGAAGCAAAGAGAAAATTTGAAGAGAGATATTCTGGAAAAATTTGTTATACACACCTTGGCAGACACAGGTTTTAAGAGGTAAGAACCTTTAGATCTGTGGAGATTTTGGGGTTGGGAGAGTAGGCATCATATAAGGAAGAAACGCTACAAATATGTATGGGGCTGAAAGGTTCAGGTAGTCTTCAAAGTAAGGGGAAAGAGCAGACTGATTCATTTGTGGGGTCAGTGTTAGGCCAATTGTCCTCCAGAAATGCACTGAACACCTTAGTTTAATTTTATTGTTGCTGTTTTTATGTTTGTTGTTTTGCTTATCATGGAATATAATGGCATTCGTATTGCACTCTAATCTGGAAGTAGATTCTAGGGAAAACCTGGGACAGAGGTAACAGAAGTAAGGAATGAGAAGAAATGATACCATTGCCAACAACCTCCCAAAACACGACCACACATCCATACTCCCACATTTGCCTCCAAATCTAAAAATCCGTAAGTATCGTGAGTGTTTTCTTATTGTCAATACTCATTTGATAGGAAAAAAGAAAAACTAGCCTGAACTGACTGTAAGTTCATTCACCCTAATGAAAATGTGCCTATATTCTGTTCTAAAAATACTAATGCCTTCTCTAAGGAATAGTATCCTTGATGTCACCAAATAGTAAGTATGTGTGTATGTGGAGCTGGAGGGGCTGGATTGCTCACCATTCCTGCCCAAAATGTGGTAGAATTATTGGTTCAAATTCAACAGCTTTGGGATTAGAAATGCTCATTTCTGAAATATACTGAAAAATTTTATTTATTGTATTATCATCCCGTAAAAAGGGTTCTGATTTTTTTTCTTTTTTTTGATACAAGAAATCAAATTCAGGACTTTGTGCTTGCCCAGGAGGTGATTGTACTACTGAGCTGTATGCCCAGCCAAGAGTTCTGAATTCTAGAACATTCTTGATGCTAAGAATTTCAGACAGAGGAACATGAAGTGTTGACCTTCTTAGAGAACTCGGCTTGTCTCCAATAAATTCTGCTTAAGTCGTGAGAGCCTAATGTACAGTCTTTCTGACTAAATTCTCACACATGAACAATTTCAGGAACTCCTCATTTTTAACTGATAACCCTGAATTTTTCCAACTCATTCACACTAGTATCCCTAATTCATATTTTTTTTATTATTTTCAAATAGTCCATGATATTTAGGCAGGACCTTGGAGAAGAGTGTCAAAAACATGTGTACCGAAGGCCCTCCTGGAGGCTTTGTGCGTTTTGTCACTTTTCCCTTTACTTATTAACCCCATTAACCAACCAAGAATATAAATCACTTCTCTTTGTGACAAAATCCCATGTGTTACATTTTTTAAGGCAACTGAAATTTCTGCTTATAACATTTTCACATTGCTCCTGGCATTCCATAGCAGACTAAGAAGGAAGTTTAGAAAGTTCATATTCTGAGATATAGGAAAAGTTTCTCAAATAATGATCATAAATATAATCACAGATGATCTACTCATAATAGCCATAAAGGCCAAGATAATTTATTCTTCCATAATCAGGTCACAGCTCCCCGGGGGAGGAAAGTTAGAACCTTCTATAGGCCTATAAAATTGTATTTACAGAAGCTTTTTACTCTTAACAAATGACATTTCATTGAAATAGAGACAGGGCAAGATATGACTTTCTTTTGAATTGGCAGCTCCTCAAGGACAAAGCCTGATGTTTTTTCCTCTGAATAGTAGGGGGAGGAGAAATGAACTTTTCATCCTTCTCTTTTACCTTTATCCTGAAAGAACATTTGACAATTTACAGACATAATTGGGCATCACAGCTACTGTCATCTAGCGAGTAGAAGCCAATGATATTGCTTCACACCCTACAATGTGCAAAACAGCCAGCTCATAATAAAGAATTATCCCAAAGCATCAGTAGACTTGAGCTTGGGAAATTCTGCTTTGCATTATTAAGGATTAAGACTGTGCTTACTGAGAACAGCTCCTGGATTTCTTGTTTTAGTTTTGACTTTATTACTACATGTTTGCAATGCATAATGATTACACTCATCATGGGGAGCTGGCACTTATACATTACACATCTCAATTATTTTTTCACCCCTCTCCTCTCTCCTCTCTACCCATCTGTCTCTTAATCTTTCCTTTTGTGAAAGACCTTTCTCCCTGTTTCTTATCATCTGTCTTTTTATGGTTTTTAATTTATTTACATTTCGGGTTTCTCATGTAAGAGGAACCATTTGGCATTTATTTTGCCTGTCTGATTTATTTCACTTAACATTATGGATTTCTGATCGAACAAATCAGACATCTGAAGAATGCTAGTGAGATATTGTGGGGAAATGACTCATTAATTAATTGACTGTACAACTCAGCCTTTCAGTTCAGGCTGTGTCAAGCCATGACATCTCCCAGTGACTAAGGACCCAGTCCCGATTTAGCCTACTTAGGATTTCTGAGTGATTTCAAATCTTCCCTCTCTGGTATTTCCTCGCCCTCTGGCCACCTGAGGAACAGTGCCAATGGCAAACTGGCCATGTGGCATCAATACACTGGTGATCATTGTGATAGCTGCCTACCTCACTGTCCTTTAACCCAACATCCACCATGGTATTGAAGCTTCCTTGTCTCACAACCTTTTATTCTTTGTAGACTCAACATTTGCCTAAGTAATGTCCCACAACCCCTTCTCGCTCCCTCTCCTTTCTGCTATTACACAGCCCTTCCTTCCTTAAGTTCCTCTCTAGGGAAGCTGCCAAGACTAATCCCGTGCATTCCTCTATGTGCATCCCTTCAGTTTGCCTGGTCTCTGCTGGATCTGGGACTTGACTTACCTGCTGGATGGCATCTTCACTGAGCAGCAGTTCCTTAAACCAATCATTTCCTTTTACCTCCACCCCACTTAGGAGTGACTATTTCACTGCCAAATCGAGTACAAAGCATTTTTAAATAATTTATCTCAGTTTTGTGCGAGAATGTGTCCCAAATATTTAAAATAGTTAGTGGTACATAATAAAATCTCAAATGATATTTATATGATCTTTGTTGAATGAATGGGTAGGTAGTACATCCCATTTCAAACATTTCTAATTTTTTCCTTATTTCTAGTAAGAGCAAACATTTAGTGACTTTTCTTTATGGAATTTAAGCTCCTGAATTTTACTAAAAGGCATATTCTTTCCCTGAATAAAAACATTTCCAATATGGGAGATGAAAGTATAATATTTGTTTCCAAAGATAACAGTACTCTTCTATCCACAAGAGAAGTAGACCAAGTTTGGAGCAAAATAAGGCTGTGTTTGGATTCTAGAACTAACTGGTCTTAGACGTATGTCCAGGAAACTACTTAACCTCCTTAGGTTTTGTTTTTGTTGAAAATGGAATGACAGTTTTTTCAAGTTGTACTGTTTTTCAAGTTGTTTCAAGTTGAGAAAAGGGTTCCTGCCTCAGATGGTGGCTGGCACAGGAAACATCATTTGCACTAAACTCAGGGCCAGTTTACACCATCTGAGTCAAGAAGAATAAGAGACACGTAGAACATGAAGTTTTATTTTCTCAGACATGACAACTCAGGTATAGCCACTAGTAACAAGAATCCATTTCCATTTGAAACAGATGATTCCCACCCATCCTGTAATAAAATTTTAATCAACTGAGATTTCTTCACACATGCAGCTATTCATACATCCACTCGTCATTACAAGCACAGCTGACAGGTATCTTCTTCTTTTTTTTTTTGTACCAGGGATCAAATTGGTGACCTTGAGCTCACCAGGCAGGCACTTGTTCCACTGAGCTAAATCCCCAGCCCCAGCTGACAGGTATCTTAAATTCTGATGAAATTTGTGTTACATTTTATTGTGTCGCATCAATTCCATGGTTCTAACCCTTGTCAAATCAGCAATTATACTTCATTTTTCTGATAACTTGAAGTCACGTAAAATATAGGTCAGTTTCTTTTGAAGTCTTTCTCCAAGGTGTTTATTTAATTATTTATTTTGGTACCAGGGACGGAACTCACCACCTCACACTTGCCAAGTATCTCCAAGGTGTTTACAAAAAGATCATTAGATCAATATTTAAAATGGAGTTCTGAGACCAGCAGAAAGCTTCCATACACTGTTATGCACCAGGAAGGGTGTTCAGCCAATGAGAATCCACTCCTCTGTCTCCTGTGTCAGTAATTCAGTCGTGATAACAGTGTGTCTGCTGGCATCTCTGCCTGGAACACTCTTCTCTTTTCTCCATTCATCAACTTATTTCCACTCATCTTTTCTATCCCTTAGTTATAGCTGCCTCCTCTAGCATGGATGCGCTCTGCTGCCCATCCTAAAGGCTTCCTGTGTCTCCTTTGTTGAAGCCTCATCATGGTGATTTTCTGCTTTGCTTACTGTAAAGTCTCCAGGAGGATTCACGGTTTCTGGAAGACAGCAGAAACCCATACATATTTGTAATTGAATGAATGCATTGATGCACGGTAACAATCGCTTTTCTCCCTGATAGACACTAGACTGTAACACTATAACAACACTAGAGAAGAGAGGAAAGATGCTGGTCAGCTTAGGGTTCTTATGACAATACGTAGTAAGGAACATGATGAGAGAATCTGGCACAGCTTGGCATATTTCTAGTCCTTCAGTTGCTTCTGAGTTCACCTTCCAGATCAGGAAGTCATGTACTGGGGGGAATTAGCTGGATGCTACCTGGCAATGTGAAACACAGGGTTAATCAAGCAATGGCATATTTCTCTGACAAATATAAAGCACAACCACGCAGTCTTTGATGTGTCCAGTCATGCCAGAATTCCAGACAACACCATGGCCAGAAGTCAAGCACACTTCAGCACCCAGTTATTCTCTTACACACTAACAGAGTATCAGCTGTATTCAGCCTGCCCTCTAGTTACTGGTACTAGTATATATTCTAATACAAGCAGCGGAACTACTGCTTGAAGTGTCATGGTACTTCCTTCTCATGCACACAAAGATAGTTTAGTATGTTGAAAAAAATCTGTGGGGTGTGGAATCTCTCTGCTCTTAAACTTTGGGGACTACTAAGGAAAATGAATAGATGTGCTACAGACAGGCTCACTTTTCCACTGAGCAACTTGCAGCACATGCCAGATCCCATTCCATCCAGCCGTAGACAGAGTCCCATTCTGAGTGTTTTGTGTGAAAGTGAAGTTGAAGACTTAAGAAAGAGAACCAGATCCCTCAGGCAAGGGAAAGATAAACTCAGAGCCATGCCCTGGATCCATGGCTCCCAACTGCCTCTGTTAAGATGAGGTCTGTGGTGGCATCTTCTGTGAGGAGGTGACACACCTTCCAAGAACCAGGTGACTTCCTGTTTATCATCCTCTTCAGTGGAGCCTTTCTTCCTGTACAGAGGGAGTTTGTGCCTTGTAACCTCAGGGCACAAACTCCCTCTAAAGAGGGTCCTGTCCTCTAGAATGCTCACCCTCCAAAGACATGCATGCAGCACTTGCTCATAAATAGGAATTGGGGGAAAAGGCATCTGTCTCTCCTGCCCTCGACACCCACCTTGTAAGACTATCAGGCCTGATGGGAACTGACAGCATTGAAGAATGCAGTCAAGATCAGATGCTTCCCTCACTAGACCTTCAACAAATAGCAAATTATTTAGTTTGGAAGGATAAAAGTATTTTTTAAGAGCTTCTAGGGAACCTTTCTTCCTTTATTTGCTTCCAAAGGTAATAAGCTAAGGGATCTGACTATGGCCCCAGGGTTTAGTTACCTGCCAAACCAGACTAGAAGAACTATAATGCTGGCTTGAGGAACAAGAGCTATAGTCCTGGTTTCTTGTTTCCAACAGAGAGCAGGGACACCACAGACTAATAGAAAACCCACAAGGCAACCCACTTGGTCTAGGCCAAGGAAAGACTAGACAATTAGGTATAATATACCAAGAAGAGAAATACATTAAAATGAAAGTTTATACCATCTCATACCCATCAGGATAGCTTTTATTAAAAAAAAATCAAAAGATATAAGACCTGTGCACTATTGATAGAATTTGTAGTAAAATACTGTAGCAATTATAAAAAACAGGATGGTGATTTGCCAAAAATTAAAAATAAAATTAACATATAACCCAACATTTCCATTTCTATGTATCTACCCAAACAAACAAAATCATGGGAAATCAGTTACTGGGAGACTGAGAAGTTTAGGGAGTGGGAAGCAGTGACTCTCTGTGGCACATCAATGTGCAATGGGCCCAGAGTGCAGTCCCAGGGACAGGATTCAGAGTTCAGTGGAAAGCCTTGCAGACAGACTTGGAGCCATTTGTGTGAGCCTCAGAACTGGCCATGTGCTGGCTCTATCCAACAGCAGGCCTCCTGGCTATGGAGGCCCAGACACTGTGCTCTGATACCCTCCTTGGAACCACTTACAGCTGGCGTTTTTGGGATCCCAGGCCTCTGCATCACAAATTTCTGTTACCTTCTCTTTCTCTCACAATGAAGGAAGCCACCAGAGACCACTTGGAAAAGAAACAAGGGTAAAAAATCAATGGGGGTGATCTAATTGCAGAGATTAAAATTAATAAAACCATTGTAGGATTTGAGAGCCTGGAAGAGGCAGAGTGTCTTTATAGTTGTGGATGTATCTTCTAATATATTCTATTGATCTTCAGTTCTGTTTTTATTTCTGTATCATGCTGATTTTGTCACAGTAGCTTTGTAGTATAATTTCAAGTCAAAGATTGTGATGCCTCCTTCCTTACCTTTGTTGCCCAGAATTGCCTTTGCTATTCTAGGTCTCTTTTGGCTCCAGATGAATTTTGGAAATGATTTCTCTAAATCTGTGAGGTATGCAAATGGTATATTGATTCAAAATACATTAAATCTGTATAAAAATGTTGTGAGAATGGCCATTTTCAGAATGTTTGTTCTTTCTATACATGAACAGGGAATATCTTTCCATTTTCTACTATATTCACTAGGAAGATTGGCCTATAATTCTCTTTTTTGGTTGGGCTTTCTCTAGTTTTGGTATTAGGGTAATACTTGCTTCCAGGAATGAGTTAGGGATATTTTCTTACCTTTTAATTTCATTTATGAGTTTCATTTATTTAAGAAAGAGTTTGAGGAGTGTTGGCATTAAGTCTTCCCTAAATTTCTTTTAGAATTTGGCAGTGACTCCACCATTTTCAGTTTCATTAACTGAAATTGGGTTATTCATCAGTTTTATATATTCTTGATTCAGATTTGGTAATTCATATGTTTCTAGGAATCTTTTCATTTCTTCTATGCTATCAAATCTATGACAGTAAAAGGTTTTTGAAGCAGATATTGATGATTTGTATTTCCACAGGGCCTGTAGTGATTTCACCCTTTTCATTTCTTATTGAATGGATTTGAGTTTTTCTTTCCTCTTTTTGATAAGGTTGATCAGAAGTTTATCAATTGTATTTATTCTTTCAAAGTACCAACTCTTCAATTCATTAATTCACTATATTGTTTTCTTAGCTTCAATTACATTAATTTCTGCTCTGATCTTTATAGTTTCCTCCCTTTGGGTTTTGGGCTTGACTCATTCTTCTTTTTTTGTAGAAGTTTGAAGTGATGCATTAGATTGTTTATTTGTGTTGATTCCATTTTCCTGATGTGGGAGTTTACTGCTATAAATTTCCCTCTGGGAACTACTTTCATCGTATCCCACAAGTTCCAGTAAGTTTTCTTTGCATCTTCATTTGATTGTAGATATCGTTTAATTTCTTCTGTGATCCATTGGTTATTTAGGAGAGTGTTATTTAATTTCCATGTGTTTATGGGATTCTTGTGAGATTTTTTCATTAATTTCCAAATTTATTACACTATGGTCAGGTAATGTGAATGGGATAATTTCAATTCTTTTGCATTTACTTAAGCATGTTCTGTAGACTATATATGGTCTATTTTAGAGAATGACCCATTTACAGCTGAAAAGAATGTGTATCCTGATGTTGTTGGGTGGTACACTCAGTACACATATACTAGGACCATTTGTTCAGAAGTTTGACTCAGTTTTGTTATTTCTTTTTTTTAAATTTTATTTAAAGCGAAAAAAATCAAAACCAAAAAGGGAAGAAACAATACAGAATTTCAAAAAAAACAGTAAGAAGTCACTAGTTGGTAAATTACATATTGTCTTCTTAGATATAGTTGTTCACATTACAAAATTAAAGCAGACAAAGTGGACATTCAAATAGTGGGACTGCAAACAGTTCTGTTCAACGATCCAACAAAAATTTAGCAACATGGTTATCAATCCTACACACTTAAAAATCATCCAGTTATATCCTTTAGAGCACTTTCTTTTCCTCCTTTTGCTTTTTAAGTCTGTTATCTGTTTAGTTATATCATGCTTCAGCTTGCTCAGTACCTTACTGATCTGTTGTTGTTGTTATTTACTATTTATTTATTTATTTATTTATTTATTTTAAAGTAGTAAAATACCACAGAACAAGATGGAACAAAGCCAATTGAGACAGTGTAGTGAAATTGGTACAGAACTTCACAGCAGGTTACCAGGATAACAATAATAGATACCACAGTATATCTCATTTTCTTCACAATAGTTGTTCTTTCAATCAAGTATAGTAAAATCAAAGGAAATATAGAACATTATAGAACTTATCAAAACAGAATATTGAATAGAGCAATACCATTAATCAGAACAAAGAAAAATAGTGATTAAAAATATTTGCCTTCAAAGAGATAGTAGAAGGAAATTCCCCCTTATTTGCTATATTGCATATAGTCAACCTCTCAAGAGATGCTCAGATCTCTGGCTTTCATTTGCTAATGGTGGGGGGGGTGAGGGATAGATATTTGAATCTCAGCCCATTCACTGGTAGGCTCACAGCCACTTACCAGGGTGGTGAGCTGGCTGCTTGATTTCCTGGTGCCCCAAGTTCCAACATGGTGCGGATCTCAGGAGACACTGATGGTTCTCGCCCTGCAGCAGCTGTGGCTTGGCAGGCCACAGGGAGTTTTGTTATTTCTTTGCTGATATTTTTTGTTTGGCTGATCTGACTCTTTGAGACAATGGGGTGTTAAGGTTCCCCATTATAACTGTATTATTGATTATTTGGTTTTTCATATCAAGATCTGTCTTACACAGTTGGATGCTCCCATATTTGGTGCATATACATTTATAGTTGTAATCTCTTCAAGTTTTCCTCTAACAAGTATATAGTGACTTTATTTATAGCTTTTGATTATTCTTGGTTTGAAGTTCACATTGTCTGCAAACAGAATGGCTAACTCTGCTGTGAGTTCCTGTTGCATGGAGTATTGTTTTCCATTCTTTAACTTTTAATCTATGAATTTCCTTTTGAGTTAAATGTGGTTGTACACAGCATATTTTTGGATTTTGTTTCTTAATCCACTGTGCCAGTCCATTTCCTTTTATTGGTGAGTTAAGACCATTTACGTTGGTGGACATAACTGTTATATACTGACTTATCCTTGTTATATTATCTTTCTGTTGTTAGTTTTCTACTTTTTCTGTTTAATTGTTTGCCCTGATTAGTGGTTTCCTTCTGCTGTTGTTCTTGGAATTATAGCTATCTTTGTCTCTTCCTAGAGTATCTTTTAGTACTCTTATAGTATTGGTTTGGTGGTCATGAATTTCTTCAGTTGTTCTCTGTCATGGAACTATCTTATTTCTACATCAATTTTCAAAGATAGTTTTGCAGGGTACATTAATCTGGGTTTCTTTCAGGAGTTGACATACTTTCCTGAAGTTCTCTTTGTCTTGAAGGTTTGTGTTGAGAAGTCTGCAGTGTTCTGATAGGATCTCAGAAATTCAGCACAAGCACAGAATACCAAAAGTAGTTAGGGAAAACAAGCAGATCACCTATGAAGGAAAACCTACTTATTATATGTCCAGGTAAGGATTTATTTTGTTTATGGCTAATTGGGCCTGTATGTCTCATTTATCTGTAGATCAGATTCTTTTCCCATATTTGGTAATCTTCTGCTATATTTCCGTAAATAGTCTTCTTATGTCATTTGTGTTAACCCCTGATTTTTTGTTGATAACTATCAGTCTTACACTTTTTCTCTTTGAATCATCTTGCAGTTGTTAAATAATTGTTTCCTGGTTCCTTGTTATTTTTAAGAGGTCTTTTTCTTTTGTGATCATAAGCTTCCAACCTGTCTTCAAGGTCTGACAATCCATCTTCAGCTTCATTCAAGTAGTTTTGCCAGCTCTCAATGGAATTTTTATTTCCTAAATATCCTTTTAAATTTGTTTCATGTATTCTAATTCTGTCTTATCTTGATAATTCAAGGTTTCCATCATTTTTTATGTTTATTTTTTATTTAGATATCCTTTAAATACACTCAACATTTCTTTCACAATGTTTGTCATTTTTTTAAGTGGGAGATCATTTCTGATCTGATTTCTTCTATAGCTTCATGGAGTTGTTTCTTTACTTCAGTTGCTATCATTTCAGAAAGTTCAGTTGTGCGATTTCCAGTGTCTTCCATTTCAGTATTTCCTGGGTTTATTCTTGGTGGGCTGGAGGACTGAGACTGAATCTTGTTCTTTCATTTTGTCATTTTTCCCTGGGACCTGTGTGGTTGACTAGGTATCCTCCCAATGGATTGCACTAGAATGCTGCATTGGGTAGAGCTTTGATCCTCCAATATCCACATAGCTAGCCAGGGTGCACCCCTTAACTATGGTGCTAGAGCCTTGCACTGTGATGGGATGAGCTCAAAATCTTCAGGACCCATAGGCTAGGCTGGTCACTCCCTGATGGACAGCTCTGGAGCTCTGGGTTGGACAGGGCTTGGTAACTTTGTGACCTATGAGGCTGGCCGGGTATTCCCCTGATGGTTTGCACTGGTACCCTGGGCTGGGAAGAGCTTGGATCCTCCATGCGGCTACCAGGGGCACACACCAGGAGTGTGGCACTGGGTCCTTGTGCCTTGCTGCGTGGAATTCAGAACCTCCAGGACCCAGTCAGCTACCAGGGACACACCTCCAGAGTGTGGCACTAGGGACTTGCGCCTGGCTGGGTGGAGTTTAGAACCTCTGGGTGAGGATTCTCATAGAATCACATGCCTGTTATCTCTTGGTGGCCAAAAAGCAGAGAACAAAGGGCGAAATCAAGGAGGGAAATAGACCCTTCCAGGCCAGGCTCCAGTAACCTACCTCTCTACTGATATAAATACGGGAGAAGTTTTGTTGGTATGGAAAGAATTTAACAAGATGTTAGAAGAAAAAAAGAGCAAAATCTTAGTCAATAACTTCATCATAAAAGCATCAATCAGCTTTGGCATGTTTAAAAAAAGCTCCTGAAGCAAATTCTTCTTGGACACAGTTATAAGGCAAAGTCACATTGTTGATGTCAATACTTCTATAGAACTCATCAGACTTATTGTATTTAAAACACATATTTAAAAAAACTGGAAACTATTGCTAAGATGTTGTTTCTTTAGTAACCAAATCAAGAGAGGATAAACTACAATCATCTGAGTTTCAGGGTGGCCCTTTTACAGTCTCGTTTAGAAATGTTTGGAATTAAGAACTGCTCTAGTATTAACCCACCTCAAGTATGTATTTCAACAATTAGTGCTGCAGAGGATAAGCTGTTTCTAACACGTAATAAAGAAGAATTTGATGTGGCTAATACGACGTCTTTGACACCCAGCTGTGATCATCATAGTGTAGATGCAGCAATCAGAGACTGGTGAGTTTCTGAGTTTAAAAATTACTTTGAAAAATCTGTCACCATATTGTTATAATTAACCTAGAAATTTCTAGACCCTTCCAAGTCACATTGGCTCCTTTTTATTAGGATATTTATGTTATTAAATACATACTTCTTTTAAAGTTCAAATATTTATATTATTGATTCTGTCTGGAAAAATTAGTTGTAAAGACATTATTCAATTTTTCAGGCCAATTACACCCACATATTATTCACAGTTAATAATTAAACACCATATTTGAAGCCATGAGCTTCTAGTAAAGGCACATGTGCTAACCTGGTGATAAGTACTTCCGTTAAGTAGCAATGGGCCGGCAGAGTTTTGCTTCCCTAGAGACGAGGAATAACAGCAACTTTAATGAAACTTCATGGTTCCAGATTTAATTGCACAGAATTTGTTAGATGGGAGGGAAAGAGAAGTCAAGAAGATTACTTTTATTAAGAGAAGGGTTTGAGTGGAAGTTTTATTTTTTATTAAAAAAATTTAAATTTACATGACGTTGGTTGTAAAAGTCAAACTTTCTTGGATGCTTTCAAACATTTATTCTTCTGTGAGTCTTTAAATGAAATTATTAGGGCCAGGGATTTAGCTCAGTGGCATAAGCACCTGCCTTGCAAGCGTGTGGTCGTGAGTTCGATCCCCAGGTACCCCCCAAAAATAAAAAAATTAAAATAAATAAATAAATGAAATTATTGTTTTCTCCTTTTGGTAAATATATAAACCAACTTCTTGGTGTACATGAGAATTTATTGGGTATTTATTTAAAAATTTGAATGTGTGATTTTGAGAGGAGAATTTTATAGTTACCTCTCAAATAAAAGCACATGGTTATAAAATTTAACAGAATTTAAGAAGTTGTGGAAGTAGAATTTTCCTTTAGGTAGCTAATTATAAGTGAACTTACTTACCGGAATTTGTTACTCAAATAACTGCGAAGTTCTACAGAATAAATATGGAATAAATATGTGTATATATGTGAAATACGGTTACTAGAGTAGAATATGTGCCAAAACCAATCTATCACCAAGTCCTGTCTGAAAAAAAAGTGGAGAAGTATATTTGTGAATGGTTTAGAAAGCTAAAGCATGACATCCTGGCTAGCAGGACCTTTATTCCCAGCTACTCAGAAGCTGAGACTGGAGGGTCTCTTAGGTCTAGAATTTGAAGCCAATCTGGGCTACGTAGTGAGATGCCTCAAAATAAATAAATAAATAAAGCAAATGATGCCACAAATTGTGGTTTCTGCTCACAGAAAATAAAAAAGATAAATGTAGTTTAAAAGTGCTTTTTTTTTTTTTTGTACCAGGGATTGAACTCACAACTTCACACTTGCAAGGCAGGTACTTAAGCCACTGAGCTAAATCTCCAGCCCCTGTGCTTTTTTAACCCACCACTGTCTCATGTAAAAAGATATCCATAAAATCCTGGTGGAGGAAAAAAAATACATTAGGTGACTAGTTTCATCAACCTAAATACTTTTTAATTTTTATTCTGTTGTGCCTTTCTTGTGAGGAAAAGGAGACTTGATCTGTAGGGTAATAACAATGAACTGGGAACTTTACCACAATTCCAAACTTTCTATTGAACTGATGTGTTTTAATAAATGTTCAGAATCATTCATGAATATTTAAACTAAAACTGACCAGCATTTCCTTGTATGTATAATAGATGGGGCTGTTGCCTAGGATTTGCCTTCTTTCACTGTTGAATCATGCCTGTGTCCCTCATTACATACTGCACAAGTAACACTCTGCATTTTTCACAAACATTCACCTTCTCTGTTATGATGAAATAATTCAATACATATATCGGACTTTTCAGGAATTAGAAATGTTGGGTTGAATTGAACATTAAGCAAAAACAGTAAGTTTATTATAAGGAACACTCGTCAATCTGGGACAGATCTGGTTCCTAAAAAAAAAACTTCAAAAATAATTATTTGCTAATGTTTGTGGTTCTATTCGTTCCAAATACAAATAAAAAGTTGTCATCAAGTAAAAATTGTTCTGAGTTAAAAATTAATCTTAACCAAATGCCTGCCTGGCAAGCACAAGGTCCTGAGTTTGATTCTGGTAAAACAGAACAAAACAAAACAAAACAAAACCTTAATATTAGCTATAATCTAAATCTAGAGTCAGTGTATTTTTTACCAGAACTGAATGAAGAAAGTTAGAAAGTGTTTTGTTTAAAAGTATTTAAAATTGAACTTTAATGTTTAACAAAAGAAATGAAACAATGGCCTCAAAGAAGTATTTATGAAACCCTGTTTATTGCAGCATTTTAACTGTAGCCAAAAGACAACTGAACAGCATGCTTAACCCAACCATCAGTCAGGAGGAGTTAAAAAGCTCCTGAGAATCCAGGCTTCCAGTGTGTCGTGATCTTGATTAATACCTGGCCTCTGCTTGTCTCAGCTGCTAAAGTTGCCTGCTCCAAAACAGGCACAGATGTTCAATGATACTCTGATTGCACTTAGAGGGAGGTTGCAGTCTACCTAGCAAATAAGACCTGAAAGGGAAATAACAATGCAAGAGATGCCTGGAAGTAGTGACCTCCTGGATGGGGTGACGGAAGCCTTGAGTTTTAGGAAGTCAGCATAGGTTTCTGAGTAAAAACAGGCAAATAAGGCTACAAGGAAGAGGAATTGAAAAATAATTGGATTTCAGATCCTAGGCAGCAGAAGAGTAATGGTCCAGGCAGAGGAAGAGAGAGTGGCTTGAGGACAAGCACAAGGAGAAATACTCAGGATGTCCCTGGTGGCCATGCTGGTCTGGCTAGAACCAAAGATATAAAAAGGGAAAAGCATCAGATATGAGGCTGGAGAAGTGTCTGAGACCCAGGTGTGAAACTAGAAATGCCACACAAAGGAGATTGGAGGAAAGAAAACCTTTAAACATCTTTGGCAAGAAGCAAACAAAACTCATTGGAAACTGTGGCTGCTGAAAACGAAGGGAGAGTGCCAGACAAGGACACTTCAGTCACATTTCTTTTAAAAATAGGCAGTCTTTGTTCCAGCATAAGCTCCACCTTTCAACCCACCACCCAGCGTTCCCTGGTCTCCACAAGCACCTGGCCCTTGCGGCTCTGGAATGCCATCACTAGATCCACAGCCAGCGCCGCTCTCTTGCCCCTGGTTGTAACCACACGGGCCACAGCTGGAACCCTCCGTGTCGAGGCAGTGTGGTCTGGATTCTTGACAGCCCACGTCTGGCGGGAATGGAACGGGGTTTGGGTTTAGGCAGGCGCTGGGACTGAGGACAGGCTCCCCACAGGGCTCCGGGCTTGAGCATGGAGCTGGAAGAGGAATTGGCTCCGGACGTGAACAGGGCTCTGCACACTCGCTGGGCTGTGGGCAGGGACGTGGGTTCTCACACTGTAGTCCCCGAGGTCTTGGAGCTGGGCAAGGAGCCACACATGGAGCCGGATGTGGTATTGGACGTGGTTCTGGACACAAACAAGGTTCTGAAAATTGCCTTTGAGGGCACGGTTTGGGGCGTGGATACAGACGCGGAGCTGGAAGTGGGCGTTGTGGCGGGCAGAGCCCTGGGCTTGGGTCACGACGCGGCGGCGAGCAGGACCTTTGGAGGGGACGTGGCTCTACTCGTGGCCTCGGCTCTGGACAGCAGTTACCCCAGGACGGTCGTGGGGTGCAGCTCCGGGAGCGTCCTCTGATGGGGGGAATCTGGACAGGGCATCTCTGTGGCGGAACCTGCCTGGGGCAGCACGGGGAGGAAATCTCTACCCGGTACTTGGGTCCACATCTCTGGGAGCAGCCTGCTCTGGGCTGCGGAGAGCAGTGGCTCTTGTAGATGGGCTCTGAGCGCCGGGGCGGAGTGCAGCAAGGGTAGGAACCTGGACAGCACCTTGATGGCAGGCAGCTGCTGTAGCAGGGCTCCAAACATCGTGGCGGAGAACAACTGCGGTAAGAAGGCTCCAGCCTACGAGAAGGGAGGCATCTGCCTGTGCTCTGAGACCGACGCTGCCCACAGAAGCTCCCGTAGGAGCCCTGGGCCTGGTACTGGGGTGCACAGGTGCTGAATGAAGTCCTGGACTGACGCTGCGGTGCGTAGCTGTTGTAGGAGGCCTCTGAGTAAACCTGGGGGCCGCAGCTGCTGTAGTAAGCCTGGGACTGACGCTGGGGTGGGCAGCCTCGGTACGAGCCTTGATACTGGCACTGGGTGGAGAAGTTTCCCTGAGTCTGGGACACTAGGGGTCGTTCTACGTAAGTAGGAGCAGGTTGAGGAGCTAGAACGGGTATGCAGGTCTGGACTGGGTACTCCACATAACAAGTTTCTGTATAACAGACGGGAGCACTTTCTACATAGGAAGTCTGAACGGGACATGGGACTTCATATTGCACGTAGGAAACCCCAGACTGGTAAGGAGCCTGGCACTGGACACAGGAAACTTGAGTCTGGCAGGGAGCCTGGCACGTCACCTGGCTTGTCTTGGCCTGGCCCTTCACCTGGGTGGTTTTAGACTTGCTGGGAGCCTGGCACTTCACCTGAGTGGTCTTAGACTTGCATGGAGCCGGGCACTCCACTTGAGTGGTCTGGTACTGGCACGGGGTTTGAGAAGCTTGAAATTGGCATGGCACAGGGCACTCCAAAATTTGCATCCCACCAGGGGCT
Organism: Hydrochoerus hydrochaeris; assembly: GCA_004027455.1. Lineage (NCBI taxonomy): Eukaryota > Metazoa > Chordata > Mammalia > Rodentia > Hydrochaeridae > Hydrochoerus > Hydrochoerus hydrochaeris. Next base: position 54,684 of record PVLA01009570.1, on the reverse strand, counting down.
GGGCCTACCACCTGGCTGTTGGCACCAGGGAACTGGGAGGCACCGAAGGAGGAACCCTTGACGCAGCACTGGGGGAGCGGCAGGCAATACTGAATTTGCTGCTGGTCACACATGGTCCTGATGCGTGGTGAGTGGGACCTGAGGAAAGAGAGACCAGAGTCAGCAGGGTGTTGTGGAGGAAAAAGCAGTAATTAGGGCATGATGCCTGTGTCTTCCCTGACCTTTCTTTCTCTCCCCTCAATCTTCACCCATGAATCTTTGCTAACTGCTGGACTAAGTATCAGGCACTATGGTTCATGAGACCAGCATGGTTGTGCACATCCAAGACTAGATGTGCTGAGCACAGAATCTCCCCATGGAGGGTGAATTAACCACTGTGAAGCACCAGAGGGCACTGATGACAAGTCTCTAAAGTACTCCCTCACTCCCTCAAATCCTGTGGTGGAGAGGGTGCTCCCTATAGAGAGTATCAACACTTTAGCCCAGGATGAGCACTTGTCACCCACGGGAGCCAAGATTCTCCTCACACTCACATACTGGTATTATATATGTATACGCACACGGGTAAAAATTAACCCATGGTAACAAGCACTCAGGCGGTACCTATGCTCAAGTAGTGCGAAGAACTCAATAGACAGCAGGGAATCCAGTAAGTTGGGCAACTCAAACCCAGCATTTAGGATTTATTTCTCCAGATTCAGTCTTTTCTATATGAATCCACATAGACAGTTCCTAATGGGTATATGCAAAGGCATGCACATGCGAAACTTCCCAGCCTCAAGTAGACTCAGGATCAATGTGGACACTCGCCAAGGCAAGTTGGCATTACTAATCACCCAGAATGTGACAATCGGCTGGCTTCAAAAATGTTTACTCCCTAACCCCTCTGAGAGGCAGGATTAGAGACAGAATTACCTAAAATTGACTAACTCAAAAAGTACAGAAATTATAGGCTTTCTCTCTTTCTTTCTTTCTTTCTTTCTTTCTTTCTTTCATTCTTTTTCCTTCCTCTTTTTTTTTCTTTTGAGACAAAGTCTTGCTATATAGTTATATAGCCCAGGCTGGCCTCGAACTCACAATACCTGAATGTTGGAATGATAGACATGAACTGCCACATCCAATTTAAGTGTAAGATTCTTAATCACAAGACTGATGTTGAGACACTCTTAAAGATCTATCCAGTAGGAGCATTACAAACAGGACCTGAGGCAGACGTGTACTCCAGTGCCAACTTAGCCAGGCAGAAGGCAGGGCAGCACCCACTCCTCTGCTGTCCCCAAGTTGACCTGCTAGTGTTCAAGCATCCCGATGACTGCCACAGCAAGGAACTGATTGAAAATTCTCATCCAACAAATCACCTCTCCATTAGTTCCCCCAAACACTGTAAATTACTGTAATGAAGGACAAAGCTACATACATGTTCCCTTGAGAAGGTAGCCCTTCTTCACATAACACTGATCACAAGGTAAAAATTATTAATATGCTTAGGAAAGCAGGTTCTGATGAGGGAAAATCATTCCTGAGGATGAGGCTAGGATGAGGAAAGACAAACACGCTGACTCCACAGCCCTATTTCTTTTCATAAACTCTACAAATTTTCTTCTACTGTCCCCACAAAGTCATCAGATGTTCTTCAAAGGCTCATGCACAGCTCTTTGGCTCCCAGATTCCTCCTCCACTAGCCTTCACTTCTGTGAATCTGCCAAACATCACCCCACCACAATTCCAGGAGCCAGCTTCTAGACTTACCCTTCTCAGCAGGCACGAAGTCATTCAGGCTGAGGCCCTGGGCAGAAGGCTGTCTTTATATAAAATATTCTGGGTCTGGCTTAGCCATGAGACAGCTAGTTGGCATCTGCTTGGCTCATCATTCATGCATTCCAAGAGTTGGCTCCCTCCCTGTGTACCTGTTTTCCTCACCGTCACCTACGGAGTTGGGAGTATCTGGTTCAGGGTCAAAATTTCCAGAGTATGAAGGACCAGATGCTTGTTTTGTCCTCCATCTCCAACCTCTCAGTCTCTTCTCTTTCCCTGACCTGATGCGAGGCTGATAAGAATTGGCATAGTTATCTTCTGTCCTGAAAGATGTTTCTATCCCCTGCCTTCATCCTTGCCTCAGAATCTCACCAGAGGAAGAGGAAGTATTCCTCAACTTAATGCTATTAAAATTCCCTCCAAAATAGAGACAGCTTTATGGAATGAAGAGAACTGGAGTCAGAACTGAGTCTAATGGCCTAGGTTGGCTCCTTACAGCTGTGTGACCCTTATAAGCAATCTGAGAAGCATTTACTGTTCTGGAAAATAGATGTAATTGAATGTTCTTTTCTGTTTGTTGTGAAAATGAAGGTAATTGTTTTATACAAAATCATCTAGCCAAGAATGATATCCAAAATATCCAACATTCACTCAGAGTAACGGCTGAGCAAGAACAAGAGACACAGCTGGATCAGCAGGCCTCTGCTCATCCCACTCCTCAGCTGATCACTAATGTGAAAGGGCATCTCAGAGGCAGCACACATTAGCTAACGGTATGGAGAGGGCTTTAGGGGCAACACAGTGCAGAACAGATGTAATAAACTTTCGCTCTGTGAGCCAGGTAGAGAGGAGATGGCTCTCCCCTATTCTGTTTGAAGAATATTAATCGTTAATGTTTAAAAACAGAGAGATTTTATTTCAGATTCCAGGTATTCAGCCTTTCTCCTAAATCCAAAGAGCTGACATAGATGAATCTGCCTTCTGTCAATCTAGTTGGGCACGGCCATCCTTGGAACGAGCAGACACTTTTCCATTCTACCACGTTCCATCATTCTCTCTCCTCTATCTATGATGCAATTCAAAGTACAAGTTTCATTTTACTGTTTTACTTGTACTATTATTTTTCTTCTATGAAGTTGAAAAGCAAGTTTTTTAGTAATAGGTGTTAATTAATAATTATATTTTATTAGTAGATATCTATAGTACATGATGTTTGTGTTAATTCGAGGGAGTAGGCACATGTATTTAACATTTCAATTCTTTTTATTTTCCTTTCTCTTCTACCCTCCAACTTCCCTCCATCTCTAGATGTCCTCCCCCATTTTCATCTTTTCTTTGCTCACTTGCAAAACATAATGTGTATATTATTTGTGGGTCATTGGTATGTATGTGACACATGCTAAATCCACTTAAAAGGATAAATGAATAATTACAGTTTTTAATAATCCTGCTTGGCTCATTTGACTCATTTGTGCCGTCCTCTGGCCATTGTAGGGATTTAGATTCTGACCAAGCTTATAAATAGAGATTTTAGATTTAGCAGATTTGGGGCCAGTACTTAACTAATGGAGTGAAAGCTACTTCTTCTTCCTAAACCTCAGAGTCATTATCTATAAAGTGGAAAGAAGGGAAAGATGGGCAGCAGTGGTAAGACGGTAAAGATGGGAGGGTGGGATTAGAAAGTCATAGGAGTATTGTGTGACTTAAATAATAAAATTTCTATAAAGCACTTAACACTTAGCTAGCCATCTATCTCTGTGAGTGTCCTCTTCTAAAGTTGGAAGGGATCATATGTCAGGTTCTCGTACCAATAACATCAGATTACGGGTATGGAAGTATGTGCACCCTACAGTGCCCGTCACGGCTGTGAAGTCTCCCATGGGGTAGCTGCCCAGCCCAACTGACACCGCAGTCCTGGCTCTAAATCTCATCACTCATTCAAAACCAGTCTTTAAGTACTATTCCAGACCTGAGTAGGACCATAGTCTTTCAGAGAATCATAGCAACAAGAATACCCAGAAATTTCCTGGCTCTGTCCTGTCATTCTGTAGGTGAGGACTCTAACTCCAGACTTTTTGGGGACCTAAATCTAATGGCTTCCTCGGAGGGATGAAATCCAAGGTCTCCCTACTCCCAGGTCACTTCTCTTCCTATTACAGATCTTTTGTCTGATAGAAATATTGGCCATGCTGTCTCTGTGTGGGACTTGATGCTCACTGAGAAGCTAGTCTGCAAAGCAGTGAGCAAATACTGAGAATATAGACCAACGGGCACCACTAGACTGCGAATGTTGATTCCTAATTGTGTGTTTCTTCTCACCTTTGGATGAACCGTGTACTTTTGGAAAGGAGAATATCTATCTCGTTCTTTGCATCTCTAAATGCTAACATGATTGAGTCTGTTCATGGATAACTGAAAGGTGAGTGGAAGGATGAGAATGAAATTGAACATTCTTTATTTAGCAGTCTTCGAACTAAATGGTTCCTTTAGATAGCTCCAATGTGGGCTTCTGATTTCAGTGAACCTCTGTATGTTTTTAGATTTTTTCCTATTGGCTCCACCAACTAAATGTGGATAAACATGATTATCTCCCCCAAGAAAGCTCCTCCACCCAAAGTTTTACATGGCCCCCACATATTTTTCTTTTTCATCACGGTTTCTCTCATATTCCCTCTAATATCGATCCCACTGGTGTATCTCAGGCCTTCACAATCTCCTACATGGTACAGTTGTCCCCTCAATGATTTTTCTGTTTCCAGTATTTCTTCCATTTAACTTCCAAACAGGCACAAGATCAATCTACCTCATTAAGTAAAATAATATAAATAAATCTAATTATGCTACTCATTTACCTGGCATTTTGTACTGGACAACTTTGAAACTTCTTAGGCAGGTATTAATAATTGTTAATTATTAATCAGGCTCTCTTCTGTCCTTCCTGGCTTATGTCCCTCTTATCCTCACTCATCCACCCTCCCCCCACACATCAGATGAAGTCGTTCAGAGTAGTTTCCATCCTTTGCACCTGCCGTATTTAATGATGGCAGATGCTGTCATCCCCTCTTAGAATGTTTTTTCCTGTCTTCTCCACATATGACCTCTTGCTCATTGTTTGAGACAATCCTAACATCACATTCTCAGTAGTGTTCCCTGACTCCCAAAGCCATGATTCACTCTGCCTGGCAGCACTTCAGACACACCCACCATTAAGGTTATAACGTGTTCTGATTGTTTATATTCCTGTCTTCCACTCCAACAGAGAGTTTCATCAAGGAAAACAAGTCATGTTTTATAAAACTTTATATCTCAGAAACAGACACCATGCTGATTAATAGAGCCCATTTCACCTTTTTAAAATAGACCATTTCATTCTCACTTACACAACTATAGACACAAGCATACATAGAAATAAACATATGTATATCTACACATAATATATACATATATATATATATATATTTGTGTGCGTGTCTTACATTTGCAGTTTATGGATTGTTTCATTATATTTGGCATATAATAAATAGATGTATGATAATATGAAAAGTGTGTTAAGTAGCAAATAGAAAGGAGATTAGATAGATAGATAGATAGAAAATGTTATCTCCAGAGAGAAAGAGAAGGTATTAATTTTGGGAAAAGATAGAGGTTACTTAGATGGGGCTAATTAGAAATAGCAATTTAAATGGAAATATACATGGCTAGATAAATCTAAGCATAAGTGACAATCATAGAGTGTTACACAAAATTGATATAAACTGTAAAAGAAGAGTTTTGTTTTAAAATATCTGTTAAAATTTTAAAAATAAAGATAGATATAAAATATAGAGCAAAAGTCTTAAGTTACAGACTTAAAAAATACTCAGGTGTAAGTGATACGAATTGGAGTGGAATGGATCATATATAAGAAGTAAAGAAGCACAGAGATAACATTACATGTGAAAGACACATAAATCTAGAGTAATTCATTGAGGATTTGCTATTTCACTGCCATTTGGCTATGAATTATGTTAATATTTCAATTTTCAATATCTTTAAAACATCACTATGAGGTATACATCATTGTCATTATTCTATATAAAGGGTCAGCAGCTAGTTTCTTGTGGCTCTTCAGCCTCAATATGGCAGAAACAAGATTTGTTGCCAAGTTATCTAGTGGCAGAAGCTTGTAGAAGTTTATATACAATGAGATAAGTTACTTTGAGTTTAAAAAAATACTTAGAAATTCACTCTGTGTTCAGTTATGGAACCTTTTCAGATTTATGAGAGTCAAACCCTAAAGGAAGTTAGTGATGTCTTGTTCATGCCTTGCTACGGAGAGCTGGGACATGAATATATGTGCTGTGCTATAAAAAATGTTTGGTTTTAACAAATTCAAAAGTACTATCCCTCTTCATATTACTGCACAATCTTCTATCCATTTTAGCCTCTGTTTTTTGATGATAAAAGCCAGAGATTTTGTGACTCATTCCAGAAATTGAGATTCTATTTATCATCTGAGATGTCTTTCAATATTTCCGTATAATCCTAGTGTCTGGAGACCTCTACCTACAAGCATTGGAAAAGTCAGTGTTTTACCTTGAAATAAGGGTACCATTGACTTTTCTTCATTCAGCTCAGCTTTAATGGAACAAGTCAATATCTAAAAAACATAATACCTAAATGTCAATTAGGGAAAACAAAAAATATTATATCTCAAGTTTTGCCATTTGGCTAAGTAACTGAACAAAGAAGGACACCAAAAGTCTGTTTCAATGAAAGCAAACAAAGGATAATAGCAAACATTTAGGAAGAGCTGCCCAATTCTCTTTGAAGCCACCATTAACCAAGATATTAAATGACAAAACAGAAAGCACAAGTGAATTACACAAAATTCACCCTAGTGATAAACCCCAGGAGTCAATAAATATACTTGCTTGATGGAATAACAGGAAAGACTTCAGTAGACATATTTGTTAGAAGGAAGATGGAATATAATTATTAAATTGAATATAGATATGTAAGTCAACTTTTTATATTTAATTATTTGCTGTAGGTTTAAAAGTCTTCATTTAGGGCTTCAAACACACACATATGCGCAAAAAAACTTCATTTAGGGCTTCATACAAACACATTGGTATATATCTATATAGATATATATGCATTAAATTTACTTTGGGTTAATTTATTACTATAAAGCCCATTTATTCACTCTAAGTCTCTTTTGTTAACACAAATACATTAGAAGTTATGTAACCTCCAGTAAAATCACTTAGATTATTTGCACTTCAGTTGGCCTAAATAAATCCCATATTTACCTCTGGTTCTAATATTAGATTTAAATGAAAAAGACAGAGATAAATTTAAGAAGACAGAAAGAGAAAAAACATAAATTTCAGCAGAATAATGTGTGAAGTAGAAGCTGTGAAGATAGTGTCAGGAATAGAAATGTATACAGAAAAATGAGAAGAAAAATGTACGCAACAAGATTATAAGGATATGCAAATGAAATTAAGATAAAATATATGATTCTCCATCATACAAAATTAATTAGACTATAAATAGACCTAAAAGTAAAATCCATAGTTATAAAACTTCTCATAGAAAACATGGGAGTGAAAATTTATGACACTGTTATGTAATGCTGTCTTAAACATCCACAAGCATGAGTAACAAAAGAAAACATTATAATAAACTTGACTTTACAAAAATTGAAAATTTTTATGTTGCAGAATATAGTATTAATAGGTGAAACAATGACCAAGGACAGAGGAAAAAATATCTGCAAATCATATATCTGAAAAAAGGGCTTGCAATTAAAATATATAAAGAAAATTTACAACTCAATAATTAAAATATAATGTTATTTAAAATAGGCAGTGAATCTGAATATATGCTGAAGATGTGTCTTCAAAAACATACAAATAGTCAATAATCACATGAAAATATTCTCAATATAGGTTTTTTATAATTACAAATCAAAACAATAACAATAAGCCATTTCACATCCACTAATACATCTCTAATAAAAATAGACAATCGCAAGGTTTAAGGTTAATATAGAAAAATTGGAAGTCTCAGTGCATTACTGATGGAAAGGTTTGTGTTACACACACTATGGAAAGCAGTTTGGCAGTTCCTCAAGAAGTAAAACATAACTGCTATATGATCCATCAATCCTAAACCTAAAATGAATACTGTGTCCTATCCTAGCAAAATGAAACCGTACATTCACTCAAACACTTGTACATGAATATCTCATAGCAGCAGTATTCCCAATAGCCAAAATACAGAAACAACCCAAGCATTTATCAACCAATGAATAGATAAACATAATGTGGTATATCCATACAGAGGGATGTTAATGCCCAACATGGTTAAATTTGAATCTTTCATTCTCAAACAAAATGAAAGAAACCAATTATAGGAGACCATTTATGACTCCTTTGACAAGAAAGAACCAGAGTAGAAAAATAGGACTTGAGGGAACATGATTGCTAATTAAAGTATTCTAAAATTGGATTGTGGTGATAGTTAAACAGCTCTGAAGATATAATAAAAACATTGAATATTACAATTCAAATGAATGAACTGTGTGGTACGTGAGTCTATGTCTGTATCTATCTGATGTTGTGCAGGGGGATGCATGAGTGAGGATAAGAGCCAGGAAGCCAGGAAGGGTAGAACAGAGCCTCCTTGAGAAGGGATTTGTATACTAGCTGACACATGGATAAGTGTTTATATCTGTAAGTCCTATAGAAACCTAAACCACAGTCATGAAATGTAGAAGCACAAAATTCTCACAATGCCACCTCTCTGTCACCTGGGTCACTTCTGTGTTATCCCTGGAGGTCGGCTTCTGTCTGAGCTCAGGCACCCTCCTCAAGGATCTTGGGGATACAAATCATCAGGACTGACATGGTCACTGGAAGCCAAACTGAAATCTAAGACCTTTTATTGATAACAACTTCTTTCATGTCTCCCCTCCTCTTGGTCACTACCTCACATATTGGATAAGTTCTTAGTTCAAATGAGGACTTTATTATGTTTAATTCCCCTAGCAAATAGTGACTTCACCTATTGGGTTTGTAGAATTAGATTAAGAACCATCTTAAACCACTTACTGAATAAATACTCTCTCAGCACCAATTCATAGTCTCTTCCTTTAAGGATCCTATAGTCTCTAGAGCCTAATGAGAACAACACAAAGATAGACAATGGCACTACAATGTGATAAGGTATTTGAAGACAAAAGTACACATCAATTGTACGTGAAAGGCATATCAGGAAGCACAGTTTTCCAAAGACTTTACTTTGCTCTTCAGAGGAAAAGCTACACACATGCCGGGGAGAGAATGGATCCATCAGCCTCCCACCATGAAACTGGGTGGCCCTGGCACGAGAAAGCTAGTACCTAGTGCAGAGTTTCCAGATTTAGCAAATAATACTACTACTAGGAGAGTCATGGCCAATGACTTCTCTGATTTGAGTTTGACAGGAGAGATCCACAGAGCAATGAAAACTCCCTGGGGCTAGGCGCACACCAACTAGTCAGGGAGACCAGAAAGGACACACAGAAGTTAGATCTAAAGGCTACGCAAGAGCAAAGGAGTATAAAACAAGCTAGAACGGAGAGCAGCTTGTGTAAAATGACAGGAGGAACTTAGGCGTGTTATGGAACTAAAATCAGCTATGACAGGAGATTAAGAGGAAGGGACCAGTTCCTGCATGGCTTCAGGAACATAGGTCTTCATCCTCACATCCTCCTAGGTTTTCATCTTCATACTAATGATTATTTAGTAGAGGTGTGGCTTGATACGACTCTGGGTGCACTGGAAAGAATGATGTGGGAGACCTGGAGCAGAACAAGGAGAGAAAATGGACACTATCTATCCTAACCCAGGAAGAATATCCTTGACCGGTGCTGGTGCTAGGTACTATCAAAACAATCAAGACCTGGGAAGTAAGGCCTGTGGTTAGGAGTCTAACTGCCTCAGGGAAATGGTAAGTTCTTCTGGCACAGGCATGTGTGGGCTGGCCTTGTGGCTCTTCCTCCAATCAGCTCCGCGGTTACCTACTTCATCTGAGCCTTGGTGAGTCTCATCACATACAAAAGGTATATAATCACAGCCCCACTTGTTGCTATAAAGGTTAGTGAAAAATATATAGTCACACCGTGAATAGGCCTTCAAGGAAGGTAATTATCTTACTGGCATCATAAAATAATTATTTGTGAAACAGTTTATAATGAAATACAATTACATGGGGCAACATCACAGAAATCAATCCTTAACATTAGGTATAATTGAAAGAGCACCAGACTGAGTGTCACGCTAATGTTCCATGTCTTAAATGTACTCTCCGGTTGGTCACTTTGACTCTTTCTTCATCTTTTCCTTCTGTGGGTTTTATTTTATTTTATTGAACTTTCCAAAGATTATAAAAGTAAATGTAGAGTGATTCCTGAGCTCTGCATCATGTTGGAACTTTGGGTGCTGGGGGAACAGGGGGCCTACTCACCGCCCTGGTAAGCAGCTGGGGGTCTGCCTGTGCGTGGGCTAAGGATCAGACATCGATCCATCAACCCCCATTAGCAAGTCAGCACCAGGGGTCTGAGTATCTCTTGGGAGGATGAATGTATGCAGTGTGGCAAGTAAGAGGGGATTTCCTTCTACCATCTCTTTGAAGGCAAATATTTTTATCACTGTTTTGCTCAGCTTTGATTAATGGTACTGCTTTATTCAATATTCTGTTTTTATAAGTTCTATATTTCCTTCCATTTTCCTTTACCTGATTGAAAGGACAGCTAATGTGAACAGAATGGGATGTACTATTGTGCCCATTGCTTGTGTCCTGGTGACCTGTTGTGAGGTTCTGTGGTAGTTTCGCTGCACTGCGGTCACTCAGGTTTGTTCTGTCTTGTTCTGCTGTATTTTTCTACCTTCTAAAAAAAAAAGTAAATAACAAAGTAACAAAATACCTCCAAATATCTCCCAACTCCACCAAAGCTGATCCATGGAGCATGGATGAGGAGAAACTCAAAAACAAGGCAACAGAATTATATAAGGTGATTAAAAGTACATAACAACAACAAAACAATTCAGTAAGGTACTGAGCAACCTGAAACAGGATATAACTAAACAGATAATTAAAAAGTAAAAAGAAGAATAGAAAGTGCTCTAGAGGATATGGCTCCATGTATGTTTAAGTGTGTAGGATTGATAACCATGTTGCTAAGTAGTTACTTGGATCATTGAACTTCTTTGCAGTCTCACTGTTTGAATGTCCACTTTGTATGCTTTAATTTTGTAACTTTAACAAGTATGTCTAAGAAGACAATATGTAATTTATCAACTAGTGATTTCTTACTGCTTATTTTCTTTTCTGAAATTCTGTATTGTTTCTACCCCTTTTTCTGTTTTGCTTTTTTTCTCTTTAAATAAAATTTTAAAAAAGTGAATGTAGCTCAAAAGGAAAGAAAAATTGGAATGAGGAAAGGAGAAAAGGATGGAAAAATTTTATATATATATATATATATATGCACATACAAGATAGCTAAGATAATTGAAATACTCATTCTATTAGTTCATTGAGAGGATCATTTAGTGCTCATATTGTTTGACTAATTTATATTGAGTAATCTGAACAACTATTCTGAAGACAACAATATGCAATATAATAACCATTGTTAATTTCTTATGGCTTTGTTTGGAAATTCTGTATCATTTTTCTTTTTTTCTTATATTCTCTTTAAAATAAAAACAAAAAAATGAATGTGGTAAACATTACAAAATTCTTTACATGAATATAAACCATGGTAAGTGTAGAAGCGCCTACCCCTACCGATCGGCAGAGGGGAAGAAGGTAAAGCCCCTTTTCCAGGTTAGGTGATGAGGTGGCTGAGTGGCTCTGGGCTTCTGTTCTAGGGAAGTCAGGACAGAGTGGTGTGATCTCAAGGCTGTGTGGACCCACACGCAGCCGCACTGCTTGCGGAGCACTGGTCCTCTTGGTGCAGAGCGAAGCGGTAGACACGGCGAGTTTGTGTTTGACCATCGGCAGCAGGGAGCAGAGGCAGTACAAGAAGAATATTAAGCTTTCCCACTGTGTAAGTAGAGCCTGGGAGCTCCACAGAGGGGTCTACCAAAGCACGAGGTTAGGGGTGTTACTGGGGTTCGGGGGTGCTGTAGACTTCTTCTAGAGATTCCTTATAGGTTATTTCTGTCCTGAATAAAGAACTGAGCAAGACAGATGCAAAACGGAGCAAGATTTCACATTTACTACAGGTGGGAAAGGAAGTATGCCCTGCAGAGCAGAGGGGGCCCCTGAGAAACAGGCAGCATAGGGCCATGAGGTTAGCAGCGACACCCGCATTCCTCCTTCTCGGGCTCACACCAGGTTCAGGCTGTCCTACCAAAAACCACTTTGGTCTTATTTCCAAAGAACTGAACATAGCATTTTCTGATTGGTGGCGGGTGCAAGGCTTGGAAACTGCTTCTGTTTAAGGATTGGTAGACCGTGCCAGCTGGCCATACTCTACTCTTCCCCCCCCCACCCCAGGGGGACAAGGAGTTCGTGTGCAGCACAGGAATGACCCTCAAGAATTCATTCTAGTATGTCAAAGAGAAAATAAAAATGTGCAGGGAAAGAAAGGCAAATGTCAGGATGGTCAATATTCACCTGGGGGCCCCCTGGCTGCTCCTCTGTGAAAGGGCTCAGGTCAGCAGGAGCCCACCAGGGTAGCGGCCGTAGCTTGGTAGCACTGTGGTAGCACGGTAGTGTGAGAGTGTGAGCTAGCAGGCTCACACTGGCATTCCCAGCCATCGGGCTCTGGCACTACAGCATCAGGAGAGGAGATGGGACCTGTGGTGACTTAGGCAGCGGCCACTACTCCAGAGCCACAGCAGGAAGAGAATAGAGGTAGGCATGAGACTAGATGCTTGGGAAGAACCCTTGGGAAGGCATTTAGAGAGAAGGAAATTGGTTTTAACAGGATTGATCTCAGGGCCTTCACACTGAGTGCATTCCTAGCCCTACTTATTTTTATTTCGAGACAGGGTCTTGCTAGATTGCCCAGTTGAAATTCAAACTTGCAATCTTCTTGCTTCAACCTCTCAAATTCTAAGTGTGTGCCATCATGCCCGGCCATGGGGTGGGGACTTTGAAAAACACTCGAGAGGAGCCTGGCCCTGCTCATGTCATGTTGGTAACACATATTGGGTAAAGTTAAGTTCACAGAGAGAAGTGAAAAGTAATCAGTGCACAATATCAAAGATGGACTTTCATTGTTTTCTTGCTGTTGAATTTCATAGAAACCTAACCCCTACAACTAGCTGAACTAGCTGAATCACAAACCAGCTTCTACAGAGAGATTTGGAAACTGATTTACATGGGAATAAATCTAATTAAATTCTCTCTCTCTCTCTCCCCCTCCATTATCCTTCTACTGAGTTATTATGACCATCACTCCCTACATGGCATCTAAAGCCAGTCCTACTTCTTGTCCTCAAAAGAAACAGATAACTTATTTTCTGACCCAAAGATGTTTGGTAAGGGTGAAACATATCCAAGAACATTAAGTGGGAAGGGGATAATACTGAAAACCAAAATCTCTGAAGTTTGAAACAAACTTCCTGTCCTGCTGGCTCTGTGTCTCCTCCCTCTTTCTCTGCCCTCTGTCCTTCCATGCTCCTGAAGTTTCTTTACCAGGCATTCCTTAGGCTCAGAGGAAGAAAGCAGAGCCATAACTGACAGTTGATAAGGTTGAAAACTGAGGATCAGCCCTGGCATCCTTTTACCCAGACCTGGATAAAAAGAGTGAGGCACTGCCTGTGTATGCAGATTATCCCTTTCACAACTTGGATGAGGTCAACACTCCTAACCCTGGGGCTCCAGGGACTGCCCAGATATCTGTCCACAGATCTCCTGTGGTCATCCAGACATTCCATTCTAATTTATCCACTCTTTCAATAATTCAATAAATATGTATTACATGTTTTGGTCCTGGATTTTGCAAGATGCTTTTGTCATAAAGATGAGCCAGGTTGCCTTGGGGACATACATGTTTACAACACACAGTAAAGCATTCTGCGATGTGGTGTGAAAGGGCACCATGACCCACGGGTGCTTTTCTAACATGCTCTTATGTTAGAACAATGCCGTGCCAATTTGTATGCCTCCCTGCTTTTCCAAGTGGAAAATCTGAGGACAGAAGCTATATTACTTTACTGATCTCCACACACCTAGGAATACTACAAACAAAATGGCTAGCCTTGAAGAATAAATGAATAATTTTGACTGACTAGACAAAAGCAGGAGTGGTCAGGTGACTTTCAGAATCATGGGCAGAACAGAAGTTTGCATCTCAGTGTATCATCTTTGGAGTTTTAGAGTCCTCTGAAGGAGTGTCAGTATTCCGTGACATTTGGATGTTATCAATGCCTTCATTGTACCAAATAATAGAGAACGCAAGCCTCAAAGAGTAACATTCAGATGGAGTGGAGAAGGCCACATAAGCAGGCCAGGAAAAGGAGTCACAACAAGGGAGGAAGACCCAAAGCGACTCCAGGAGACAGCCTGATGCATTGTGACATATGGGAGAGTCAGCACCGTGAGGGATGTGAAAGCTTGGAAGGCGAAGGAGAGAGCACAAAGGTACTTGGTCATAAGGGAATTCTGCTGGGCTTCACTGAGGCAGAATACAATGGTGGGAAACAGTCAGATAGGCCAATACCTAACTCTTTCTTACTGCTTTGATGTTTCTGAAATTTCTGACCTGGAAATGATGCTCTTATTACAGGAGGATTTAATTACAAAAATATTTTTTTCTACCTTGGAATAAGTTTTCTACTAGACACTCAGAACACCAGAATACCTGTCTTAAAGAATTCTTGGGTAACTGTGGAACATAGATGAGTACACATGTGTTTTCTCTGTTAGGGAAGCCCCAGGTGCTGCTGAATCTGTAGAAAAGCACATAATTCCAATTGGAGAGGAGGTTAAATACCTGGATGCTGATATGAACAAAGAGGAAGCAATCTTGGTCATCAGGATCAAAGGGAACTGGGAACTGTGAGCTTTCATATGTGGACACAGCTGAGGAAAGGGACTGGGCACTGCATGGAATGGTCAGCGTTAGCCCAAGGGCAGAACATGATAATGAAAAAGGTGCATTATTACTCAAAGAAAGAAAATCCTGAGGAGATGACCACTGTTGTCAGCTGTTCCAGGGATCCCACTCCATTTGCCTATTTGGGTATTAATTATGACTTCAGAGAGTTTGATTTCAGAGGATAAGGAAGAGCAAAATTCAGAATTTAGTCTATCAATGAAAAGGTTGAATAAAGTGACAAGTAATCATGAGATAAAAGACAACTTTATTAGGGATTAGAAAAGACAATGAAAACTATTACTTGTAACCCATGAGAATTACAAAAAAACTACTGAACTACAAAGTGTGAAATTTATTGCAAGAATTTCATATGTTTAGAAATAAAGTAAATAATGATGGTTGAGTTTTTAAAAAAAGAAGTAGAAATGAGGTGAACACTGATGACTGAGTTAATAATGGGAAGTTTGCTCAAAGAACCAAGGTCACTGATAGGAGTGGCTGTGACCTGGTGATGACACTCTCATAAAAAATGAAAATAGTTTGACTATAATGGTGATGACAAGAGATCCACACTCTGTGTAATAAATGTATTCAGGGAGCAGAGAAGAGCACAAAGCTATTGTGCTGCTGTATCACAAAAAATACATATTTAGTGTTTGTCTCTGACACAGAGCTGCAAAGACACTTGAATTTCCTCAGTGATGGAAGCATCTTTCAGTATATAGAACAGCTCCATTTATAGCCTATCTGAATTCATGATAACAAGATAATTAATGATTGGACACCTAGATATACTCCAGAGTGAGTGCTGTTCCATGTGATTAGAAGAGGTAGAATTTTTCAGCCACACCAGTGGCCAGTGATTTAATCACTATGCCCTCTTAATGAAACCTCAATTTAAAAAAAAAAGGATACATGTTTCAGTGAGCTTCCAGTTGGGTGAACTGTTGGGAGTGTGGAGATCAGGAAGTGGACCAGGTAGCTCTGTGCGTGCCCAATCAAAGAAGCTGTGGATCTGTTATGGTTTAGGCAAGAGCCCTCCGGATGCCCACTTGTTAGAGGACTGGTCTATACTCAAGGTAGCATTGGAAGGGGAACCATTAGAAAGTTAGGTCACTGGGGGAGTGCCTTTGAGTAAGATATTGGGACACTAGCCTAAATACTTCCTCTGTCACTTCTGGTCATGAGTTGAAGGCTTCCTCTCCACCAACTCTCACTATGATAATACTACCTCACCACAGGCCCAAATGCAATGAGCTAACTGAACATAGCATGAGATTTCCAAAACTGTGAGCCAAAATAAACCTTTCCTCCTGATAAGTTGATTGCCTTGAGTATTTTGTTACTGTGATGGAAAGCCAACACAGCATCTTTTCTATTTCCATGTTACTGAGTCATAGGTTTTATATTAAACTTGTTATCATAGGTAAATCTCTTTCTTGAGTTCTTTGAGATATTCTAAAGAGTTATTGAATTAAGGTGATTGTGAGGCTCATGTAAACCTTTAAATCTAGGCAAAAGTGTAGGTTACTTGGAAACCCCATTTGCAGTTGGCAGCTGAAGTGAGGGGCTGATACTTAACCTATGGTCTGTGTTCACTCTGGAAATTTGTCAGAATTGAACTGAATTTTTGACCACCCAGTGACTGTTGAAATAATGCCGAATGGGTACAGAAAACTAGCATAGTCTCAGGGAAAACTATTCAGCTATCTAAAATAATTTGCACATATTCATTCTTTTAATCTTCATGATAGCTTATGATTCTTGTGACTTTTTAATTTCCTTTTTACAAGAAGTATATTAAAGCACAGAGAAGTTAACCTTATTTCAAGGCTACATAATCAGAATTTTATTAATACAACATGTAGGTCACTACATGTCTCACCAATAAAAAAATCATTTTTCTTTATTTAATTTTCTTTCTTTTTTCTAGTATTGGGGTTTAAACCCAGGACCTCACACATACTAGGCAAGTATGCCAAGTGCTGAGATCCAGCGACAGCATGTTTTGTTTCATTTTGGTCATATCAAGGTGCCTAGACTGGCCTTCAGCTTGCAGTCCTCCTACCTAATGCTTCAAAGTTCCTGGGATTACAGGTATATACAACCATGCCTGGCTATTAAAAGTCATTTTCAGTGATATAATAAAACGTTAAAACACATAAATGGAAGTAATCATTATTTTGTATGAGAACATTCTTAGACAGTGTCATTAATATTTAGTATCATCTTGTTAAGTGAAGTTGCTACTTCTTATTAGTCAAAACATACTCTAGCAACAGAGCTCTACATAGAAAAAACGCTGCATCAGCCACCCAATGCAGAAGCATAGCTAGATGCTTCCTCTGTCATGTGATATGATGTTGAATCTCTCACATAACACAAATAAAACACCTTCCATCTGGAAGATGAGCCTGAGGTTGTTTGTTTGTTTATGTGTCTTTGCATAGCACTTTATCAGTTGGGAAGAAGAGGAGCCCCTTCACCATCAGTCAGAGAGGCTGTGTTTGTTGAATTTTCAGGCTGCTGCCCAGTGTTCCTCCAAGAGGGACTTCCTGTCTTCCTTCATTGGGGCATCGTGGTAAGGAAGCCAGTCACACACAAGCTGTGTCTCTGGAGCTTGGCCCTTCAGCTAGTCTCAGAATTGTGTTTGGTGGAACCTCTAAATCTCTGAGCAAGAACCTAGAACATACCACAGCTTCTGACCAAGTAAGGTCTCAGTTTTCCCTGAGATTTTCTTGAAGAACACAGTGGATTAGTTGAACACTAAACCCTAAATATCCCCTGGGAACAGTGATGAGTCACAAGCAAAGAACATCCAGACTCCTTACCCTAGAGCAAGACAGGATGTAAAGTCGTATTTGATGGGTACAAGTATTCATTTGAGAAGATTCTAAAGGTACACACGGAATTTTAGAGCAGTGTAAGGCTACACCCAGGATATATTTTGCTGTTTTTAAATTTGTGAACAGGCTATTATGCATTATATACTCTTTTGCACATTATATTGTCATTTATACATTGTTTTGTTTTGATTCAGTCCCTTCATTCTGGATTTTGGATAACAGTTTGTTGTTCACATAAGTAATCATCCACTTCCCATTTAAAGGATGTTTGACTTGTCCCGGATTTTACTATTGTGAGGAGTGCTTGAAGTTTCTAAGTTTTCACTGATTCATATTTGTGCTTTTATATAGTCATAATTCTAAAAACAGTAGAGTAGAGTAGAGTAGAGTAGAGTAGAGTAGAGTAGAGTAGAGTAGAGTACAGTAGAGTAAATAGGCTTAAAATCATACAAAATTTATATATACCCAGAAGACAGGAGGCAGCTTCTAGTTTGGACTGGATTTTTCTGCATGAAGGCGAGGACAGTGGAGTGTGCGCTGCCCCTACCTGTATTAGTTATTTTCCCATCACTGGTACAAAATACCTGATACACTTCAAGAGAGAAGAGGTTTATTTTGGCTCACAGTTGTACAGAATTTAGTCCATGGTTGACTGGCTCCAAGGCAAAGTGGCATGTGGAAATGTGTTACAGAGGAAAGCTGCTCAAACTACAGCAGCCAAGAAGTAGTGCAGAGAGAGAGAGACAGACAGGCAGGCAGACAGAGACAGAGAGACAGAGACAGAGAGAGAAGAGCCTGAGAAAGGCCCCACATCCTAACAGCACATTCAGCTAGTGAACTTATGAAAGAATCAGTCCACTACTAAGAATATAACCTCCATGATCCAATCAACTTCCAAAAGCCCCATCCTTCAACAGATGACATTTTAGTTCTAAACCAAAACAGCATCCATTATAGTGACTGGTCATCTGATCCACAGTTCCAGACCAGACTCTCACCCAAAAAGGGTGAGGCTGAACCCTGGTTGCTAACTCTGACCTGTGAGAATGATGCTGTCAAAAGAAACAGGCTGCTGAGGCTCTGCAGGGAATACTTTATTATTTAAAAATACAGAAGAGGAGTGAGAACCTGGCCATGTGGAAGTAAA
The DNA here is from genome assembly GCA_004027455.1 of Hydrochoerus hydrochaeris. NCBI lineage: Eukaryota > Metazoa > Chordata > Mammalia > Rodentia > Hydrochaeridae > Hydrochoerus > Hydrochoerus hydrochaeris. The sequence continues at coordinate 35,852 of PVLA01009570.1, read as the reverse complement.
TCATGACCTTCCAAAGGAACAGCTCAGCCTTTCAGAGCCCAGGACAGTGAAGACAGAAAATGGGGGAAGAGTGAGCAGCTAGGAACAGGTTTTCTGCACGTTGGTTCCTCCAGAACTGCTTCTCTGAGGTCCTTGTGGTTCGGGTCAGCAGCAGCAACCAGAGCCCCCAGACTGCTGGCCACTGCCGCCACCACTGCTGCAGCAGCCACTGCCACCACTGCTGCAGCAGCCCGAGCTCTGGTGTCGGTGTCGGCGAGGCCTGTGGTGGCTCAGGCAGCAGCCACCACCTCCCGAAGTACAGCAGCTCCCAGAGCTAGAGCCATAGCAGCCACCAGAACCCAGGCTGCAGCAAGAAGAGACTGGGGGGCATTTAGGGGGACACTTTGGGGAGCATTTTGGGGTGGGGCACTTGGGATGGCACTTAGGAGGGGGCTGGCACTGCTGCTGGTTCTGCTGGCAGGACATTTTTCAAGAGGAAGTCAGTAAGCCTAAGGAGAAAATTTTAAAACCATCAGGACAAGTGTCAAGGTATGCCCTTGGATTTCAGTGGACCCTACTCCAAAACAAGCTATTTTGCAAACAAGATCTGTAACCAGAATTTGGAAACTGATATGAAATGAAATTGAACACAATAAAAATGTTTTCTCTCTCTAGCATTTTTCCTCCCACAATGAAGGATTCTGACCTTCATTCTACTTAAGCTCTAATACCAGCCCCATGCGAAGGACTGTGAACATAGCTGGCTCTCATTCAGAAGCTTGTATTTATTTTTACACATGTCCAGGGAGAACCTATCTCTGAGCACATTTACTCCAGAGGACTAGACAGAAAGGTGTGGAAGGTCCAGATGTCTACAATTCAACTGCTGTGGATCTAACACACACACACACACACACACACACACACACACACTTCTAATGCAGTTTTTCTAGTTGCCCTCCCTCTGTAAGATGAAACAGTCACAGTCCCATGATCTGCTTCTCTCCAGACACTTACCAGATTAAGACAAGTCAAGAGAGAATATCACTAACAAGACCATAGGAAGGCAAGCTCAGGCATATGTCAACTGCAGGCTAAAGAATACATCTCACCCGAGGGGTCTCCTCCTCTTTTTATGCCACCTCCTACCCTCTCTCCAAGAAGTCCTGCATCAGACTTCTTGGTCACGCACTCACCTAGTCAGTGGAAGCAGCAGGAGCTGTTGCTAGTTGAGGACTGAAGAACCCAGAACTAAAGGAGCCCTTTTATCCTGGGCCTGGCATCTTCCCTAGAGTGAAGCAGAGCCTGAGTATCCAACGCCAATACTTTCACCATTAGCCTGAGGGTGACTCTTCTCACATTCCTGATCTTGGGGCTCTAGGAGTTTCCTGGGCAAGGCCAAGAGGAATCCCGGAAGCTAAAGATTATAGATATCTACCCACAGGCCTCTACAGGCCAGCCATTCCACCTTCATGCATTCACTCACTCATTCATTCATTCATTCATTCAACAAATATGTATTATTGATATCTGGTCCATAATTTTGCAATATATCAGTGACACAAAGATAACATGGGTTACTCTGAGGCCCTTAGAGTCTTACCACATGAGTATGTAAGTAAATATTTTTTGTTTGATTACTATAGCTATCTCCTAGAAGCCAACTGAAAGTCAGATGTTTTAGTCTTTCTTGGATTCTATGTGCTTGGTAAAGTGCCTGGTACAGTAAATTTAGGAAGAAGATTAAAGATTGGGAAAGAAAAGGCAGGCATTTATAGAACACTGAGGCAGGGGCACTGCCATAATGTAGCAATCTCAAGAGTCTCAGAATCCCTTATATAAGGCTGATTCCCAGGGAGGTAGAATATTATTTCCACAGAGACCAGAAGTTAATTCCTGAAAGATAAGTTATTGGAAAGCACGGCTCTGTGGCAATGAAAGCAGGTGGGAGCAAGAGTGGGTGGTGGTGAATGGACCCAAAGGAATCAGTGATGCACAGAAGCTAAGGCACTGAGGAGCCAGACGGCAGCTCAGGAAGGGCAGGAGGCGCACGCATGGGTACAGCCTTAGGAGACGTGACGGGCTTAGGAGAGAGACAAGTATTAATCTGAAGTTGGAAGTCCTAACAGGCTTCTTATTGAGGTTTAAAAGTGCTTGAGAATAAACATAGCTATACTATGAAGCTATTGAGTGTGTTTAGGTAGATACTCAAAGAGAAGAGAAGTAAGACATTGGCGGATTTTTAAGATGACAGTAATTCAGCACCTCTACCTATGACACAAGGGTTACCTTGCTATGAATGTGGAATTTTCACCAAACTTAAGGACTTTGTAATGTAAGCAGGGTGTTCTTTTTAAAAGAAGACGATCTCCTGATAGTATTTGCTAGGCCTTAATAAGAATATGGCAGGGTATCATCTAAAACAAAATGAATTTCTTTCTTAGTAATTAAATCATCCCTTGAAGATATAAAAGTGGATAAGTTTGCTAAAGGAGTGCTCCTAAATTTACTGTGCATGCTAAGGGAAGAAACAGACAAAATGAAAGATGGATAAATGAAATACAGATATTTCAATGCATAGGGAATTTAGATATATTAGTCTTTTTTCTTTTATTTTTCTTTTTTACCATAACAAAATACTCTGAAAGGAAGAAATTTATTCTGGCTCCCATTTCTGGGGATATAAGGTTTAGGGGTCTTGTCTGGCGATGGCCTTCTTCCTATGGAGTCCCAAGCAATACCAAAGATCCCAGGGCAAGAGGCAGACAGCATGGATGCATATATGCTACTGCCTCCCTCTTCTTATGGATGTCATTCTAATGATTATCTAACCCTCATCACTTTCCAAAGGGCACACTTATAAACACCACATCTTTTTAACCTCAAAATATATCCACACCATAGAAGGAAATGTAAAAGTTAAGAAGTCTAAGAAAGAATAGCTAGATACATAGCTGAAAAACTCATGAAATCAAAGACCTAGCATGTTCTGGAAAAAATAAATTTCAAAATAAAAGAGGCTTTCAATTAAAAAAGAATCAAATGCTAGACAGTATTTGGATGAAATTGCAAGTAGTAATTTAATATAGTCATTTTGTTTATCTTACTTTACTTTGTGTGTTGCTAAGACTTAACCGAGGACCTTGCACATGATTGGTAAGTGCTCTGCGGAGCTACACTCCCAGACCTGGAAATGGGAGTTTAATGGTGAGGGCTGAGACTACATGGTCAAAACTTTATGAAATAGATGTCACTATATAGTGGGGGACAGACGAATGATGAATTTTAAGAAGTAAGGACACTCTGATATTTGTAGTAGATATAGCAGACAGAGTAAATAAAACTGTGATGGTGAGTTATCCATTAGATTTGTGGTACTGAGTCAAAAAAACTACAGCAATTCACAAAATTTGATTTTTGAGAAGATTTTTTCTTAAATCTTGATTTTAAGAGTGCAGAAATTTTAAAGAAAGGATTATTCAAAATCCAATGATTGATGAAAGTGATGATACTGACTATCATTATACTTCTAGTCAAAAGAAACTAGAGGTGACATCAAAAAACCAAAATATTAAAAGACACAGCTGAATGAATGAACAGGTGGTATTTCAGAGTATTAGCTTAAAAGGACCACTTTGGAATCATGGAGACATAATTTAGCATTCCTATTTCTACATGGAAAACTGTGCAAATTTAATCAAGTTACTATACTTCCTAAGGCACAGTTTCATTGTCTGCAAAACAGTGATGATAGTTCTACTTATCTATAAGCATAAAATAGTATATTGCTTATGGAGCACTGAGCACAGATCACACACATGGCTGAAACTCAAAAGGTAAGTAGCTACTTCTACAATCACTACCACTCTGCTGATTATTATTGTTTTACATGCTTTGATATTTAAATAGACACTACTTGACCTCACAAGACGCCTTTGGTCCAGAGAACCAATATTACAGATATAATTAAAACTCTTGATGTTGTCCTGTTTTTAGCATATGAAAATAAAGATGGCAAGTAATGAAGGCTAAGTGTGTCTCATTCAAATTCATTTGTTAAACACTTTAGGTACAAAGCACTATTATGCTAGGTAATACAGAGAATTTGGAGAGATTGGAAACTGCCCTCATGTTTAAAGATAACTTCATAAGTAGATTTTACCATCTGCCAAACTGAGAAACAAGCTCTTCACTACCTTTCACATTAGAGAGGCAGTGACTGTTACAGGTAAGGTTATTCTCTGGGAAAGGAAGGTGTAACTGTAGGCAGGTACTGAATGAAAATGAGCAGAGATGTAGAGATTTATGCTGAAGCTACAGTGTGTAAGAATGAGAAGCAGACAGACGTAAGAGGAATCGGAGAACAAAACATCTACATAGTTAGAGCGTTCATCATATGGAGACAATGAAGAAGAGATTGTGATACAAATTGATATGAGATAAATGATTTGAAACTTCTTGCACTTAACACAGAACTCTCTAAGGGGATAAATGATTCTAAGTGTTGTGGAAACTCACAGGAGGAAACTATTTTATGGTTGGGAAAAAGTAAGACTTGTTTTCAGGAGAATTATAACTAAGGACTGACATCTGTGGTGGCTGCATATTTTTAATTCAAGACCATCGATCATGTGCAAAGTTATGTCATAAAATAACCATAAAATAAATTAACCTCAATATTTCTCACTATTTCTGATACTAAAACTTGACTTTTTTTACATTATATATTTGTCAAACCCACAATTAAGTTGGGATAATTGTTTTAACATAGTGGTCTTAAAAAACAGTTATGATGAAAACTTCTAGTTATAATCAATGAGTTTGACTTTCCTAATACAATGAGATCTAACTTACCTTTGTAAAGTTTTGAGTGTTTTAAATAAAGGTTGAGAATTCTTTAGCTTGCCTCACTCTGAACCATGAAGAAATCCTAATTTCTTTTCAGACACCTGTTGGAATATGAGTTTGTACTAGGACAGGGGCAAGTAGATGCAGGAAATTAAGGGGGAAAGAAGGGCAACATTTCACCTTGTCTCTGTTCAGGAGATGCCTGCTCCCACTGCGGAAAGGTGATCAGATGTCCCCACTTCAAAACAAAAAATTCAGAGACCTTTGCCATAGGCCTCTTTGTTCATACACAAAAAACAGAATACTTTCTGACTTATAATATGAGAAAACACAACTCTATTAATGTCTCCTTTGCAGAAAGGTTGGACCTAAGAGGAAGATAAGAGATCGGATCCATGGATTAGTGGGTAGTGTAGATACTTAGTCACTCCTGGGATTATTTTCCCATTCCAGATTCACATCTGGATCCATGGATGGATTAGTTTGGGTCTTTTGTTTTCCAGCTCAGGCAAGAATAATTAAAGATGACTCTAATCATTCTGTGTGCTATGTCTCATCTAATTCTTATAGCAGCATATGTGCAAAGTAATAATTATTCTGATTCTGTCAGTGTAGAAATATAGGCAAAAGAAGATTAGGCAACTTGTGCAAAGTTCAAGAATTATTGTTAGACTTGAGGTTTAAACCCAGGCATTCTAATTTCAAAGCCATAAGGCAGAAGTACCACTCCTACCCTTTTCCTGGCTGGAGGAAAGAAGGCTACTTTGCGAGGCACAACTATTTTCACATGGAAACATATAAGCACTTTTCATTGTGAAGCAAGTGCCAACCATCAGAGAGCTATTCAAATCACACAAAAAAGGCATGGTGAGACCTCAGAAATGGGTATTGGAAAGAGTCGCTGTTTGCTTTGACACATACATGGCCTCTGAGTTTTTGAAACCCTGTCCTTCACTCTGGACATCAGATCCCTGCCTTGAGCCCTGAACCTCCTATCCAATCCTTGAAACATGGCTTCATTTCCTACTACAAGTTCAGGTAGTGAAATGAATTGTGCTCATACACAACCATGCATTCCTACATACAAGGAGAGGTTCCTCCTACAGAGCCAGCGATGGTCAAGCAGAGGCTGTGGTCCCCACCTCACAGAGCAGGAGATCCACACCAGCCACAATTCATTCCCAAGGTGTTCTTTTCTCTATTGATCCTGATGCCCACTAGAACTGGGTAACAGGAAGAAAACCTTGAAGGACTTGCCTAGCCTGAATCTTAGGAGATTTCTATGTCTCTTCCAGACTGATGACTACTTTCATATTATAGTAAGTTTAATTGATGGCACTTCTGTAACACTCAAAAGTAATAATCATAATGCATGAGATATACATACTGATATCAAGAATATCCTTCTACTTAGAGGGAGGATTCACCTGCTATTCACAAGGCCATAGGCTGCTTATGGCTCCCCCAAGACAATTCTATCTAACTAAAGTTGCAAACATCTCATTTCCTACCAAAAATAACACAAGAAACAGCCAAGAACTCATCACAGAGCTTGAGCATCAGTAATTCTGGTCCTAAAAAATATACTTTGCACAGACTCCAAAGCATCTGTTTTCTACATAGGAGACAGGTCTGGGAAGTGAAAGAAAATCTGCCATGAATTAGACACAAAAATAGCTACCAAGGAAGACAGGCTAAAAGAAAACACAACTGTCCAATACCCACAATAGCTCATATTTTATTTAACCCCTAAAAGAACACCATAAGCCTGATAATATTTCATTATCTTTATTTCATAGATGAAATTAAAACCCAAGGAAGCTAAAATCTCTTGCTGAAAGGTGCTCAACATCTTTCAGGTGGTAGAAGTAAAGTGATAATCTACAGCCATATGACTCCAGTGTTTATGCATTTTTCACTATACCGTGATGAGGAGACTTTAACAGTATAAATTTTATCTAATGTATTTTGGACTATAAAGAATTGTCATTAGGATTTTTGGGATTGAGAGGGTACTCTTCAGTTCACTTTGGAAGGAAATTGTAGTTATTTACACTTGAGTTAATAATGGGAAAGCACCTGACCCATGTTCAGCATGTAATAGATATGTGGTAGATTTCACCTGTATCCGTGATAAACATCAATAAATATTATCATGTCTGTGTCACAAAGTGGTTCCCTCAAATGTTTAATGCTCCAGAAATGCCCAGGAATGTGAGACTGTACTATGATTATAAGGTTATAAACACTGTGTAATAATTGTATGTAGATCCTTTTTATCTCCATTAAGAAAGTAGCTCATTTATTTAAAGAGGCGTTGCTTTCTATTTTCTCCTTTATGATGTAAAAACCAGAACCACTGGAAACATAAATATCCTATGGGAAAATGATTCATGGAATATGTATTTAACACAACATTTTTAAAAATGCACATCACACTGTTGAACAGTGTCATGTACACACACGCATGCATAGATTAGGTTTTATAATAAATTTATTTTAAGAAACATGAAATTTTTAGGTTTTGAGGATTTTTTTTCTTATGTTCTTAGAGGCACTACTGAAAATTGAATCCAGAACCTTCTCAGTGAACTACATCGTAGTCTTTTTAAAATTGTTGTTATTATTATTATTATTATTTACTTTGAGACAGAGTATTCCTAAATTGCTAAATTGTCCAGGGTATTCTTAAACTTGAGATCTTCCTGCCTCAGCCTCACAGCATGCTGGGATTAAAGGTGCACACCACCATATACCCAGCTGAAAACCTGAGGTTTTAAAAAGTCAAATTGCTCAAAAAAAAAAAAAAAGCCAGGTTTGGTGGCTCATGCCTGTAATCCCAGCACTCGGAGGGGAAGCTGAGGCAGGAGGATCATCATGAGTTCGAGACCAGCCTGGGCTACAAAGTAAGCTCAAGTCCAGCCTGAACTGCATAGAGAGACCCTATCTCAAAAAGACAAAAAAAAAAGTCAAACTGCTTTTCTGCATCAAGACTTTTCAGCGCCTTTATTATTTAATCACACACAGGACTACTTATGAAGGTCATAAAAAGGCAATGGTTCTAGCGATGCACTGCCTCTTGATATACTTAGACATAGGATCCTTTCCCTCTGTGTTGAATTTTATGCCCTGAGAACCATAATTTGAGAAACCATGATCTAACCTGTGTTCCAATAGGTGTAAGCTATACCATCTGATGAATTAGCCCAATAAAAATAACCAAAATGATGCATTCTATGTAAACATTATAGATGCGCACACACACACACACACACACACTCTGCTCTGCAGTTATGTGTCTGTGTTTATATTTGGGTCTGCTTAGATTTACATGCACAAACACACGCACAGTGTCACTGATTAAGATAGAAATTACAAGACAAAAACTAAAGTGGAAATAGAAACCAGAGAGTTTGCCAAAGTGAGCATCTTTCTCCCTAACTATAAGATCAGCATCATCAGCTTTTGTTTTGGGCAGCCTTCATTGATGAGAAGCACAGAAGTTGGACAGAATGGGAAATCTGACAGGAAACCATCCCAGAATTCACTGGGCTCATTTTTGGAGTAGCTGAGCAAGAAGATGCCAACTGCAAAGACGCTTCTGTGCACTTTGCAGAAGGTAATCCTAGAACAGGTGACCCTCTGGCCTTCAGCAGAAGCAAGCACAAAGTCTCTTTGAAAGGATGCATTCATATTGTAGGTTTTTGCTGGTTCTCACAAGTGCAATTTTAGGTAGAAAGCCCCATTGTCTTCTTCTCTAGTGAGATGCTACTTGTCTCTGAATCACATTGCATAACGAGCTTTTTATAGAATGCTCTGAGCGTGGACCTTCTCCAAAATAAATTAAGCATCTTTTCTCTATGCTCCCAGAACGTCAGATGTACTATTTCTATCATTTCCTGTTTGTTACCAGAAGGGCAGGAACTCCTCAAAGGCACAGGCTGTCCCTTTTTCATCTTGGTCTTTCCAGTACCAGCACAGTAGTCTATACTCAAAGCATGTTTACTTCATGAATCAATGGACAGTTCATGAGGCTGTGAGGACTGAAGAGATCCAGGTGAGAGGAAGGTTGGTGACTTCTGAAATGTAAGGCCAAACCCTCCTCTGTCAGGGCCTCCTGGCATATGGCTGGACTATAAATCCCTATTCTCCAGGATGATAAGAGTCATGGTGTGGGAGGCCTGTTGTGAGAACAGAGCTCTCTAAAGTGCTTTTGTGATTTTAACAGAGGCACATCAGAACTGAGGAGGACCAAAAGCAGGACAGGGAAAAGAGGAGAAAGCATGTAGCAGGACATCTTCAGCCATGAAAATGAGGACATGATTTATGTATATAATTCTTTTTCTGGATTCTGCCCTACTAAGCAGTCATCATCTGAGTCAATTCACTTCAGTCTGTGCCTCAGTTTCCCCCTCTGTTACCATGAAACGGTAATAATTTAATATTTCCTTTACTATGACATATAGCTGCTTCTCAAAATCAGAGAATTCATTTTTAATGATAAAAGAACATGTAAACTAGATTTGACTTGTAGCTGTAAGTTATCATCACTTGATTCTTAAAAGCAGATGTGGAGAACAGAAGAAGCACAAAAGATGGATTGAAGACCAAAGAAAGAAAAAAATCCCATCATTGAGAGGAAGCCCAAATGTTGTGGAAACACAGAATTCAAGGAGAGAATTCAAGTTCTAGAGCAGAGTACAGAACCACACCTTGGTTAAGAACTAGATAAATGAGTCAGGGTTGAAAATCATCTGCCGTTAATGCAACTTGAGACGCATTAGTTTACCTTAGGAGGCTCACCAGCCTTAGCTGTAATGAAACAGGGGTAAGATTATATCTGCATTTTAGTAATGAATGATATCCATTCATTCTTCCAGTGATTATTCTTGTACTGTTTGACTATATATGTGACAGACATTGCTCTAAGCATGGGGGATACAAATTATCAACCAGCCAGATGATATTGCACAAGCCTTTGATCTTAGCACTCTGGGAGGTTGAGGCAGAAAAATTCCAAGTTAGAGCCCTCCCTGGGCAGTTTAGTGAGATCCTGACTCAAAACTGAGGATGTAGCCTAGTTTGAAGGTCATCCCCGATGACCACAAACAAAAAGTGAATAAAGCAAATAAGACTCCTGACTTCAGGTTATTTCCCTTCCAACAGGATAAACAAATGATTACATGACATAGAATTAAGTAGTAAGAAGTCTAGGAAGAAAGATCAAGTATGGAATGTTAAAGCACTGATTCACAGTGGCTGGAAGTGGAACACAGGGAATTCTTGGCACTGTAGCTAGTATTTAGCTCAACATTTTGATGTCTGAGGAAGCCAAGGATACTAAGCCCATGAGTCTTCTCTGGTGTCCTCTGGATGATCAGACTGGATTCACACAGTGCAGGAAATTCTCACAGGATAGACACATAAATGGGAAGAGTTGTTACTTTATTTGACATATTGAGTGAAACCAGATAACGCCAGTTCCCACCGCAGAGTGTCCAGGCTACTAGGTTGAGATGAGCAAGTCCCCAGCAGGTCTGTGGGCCGAGCATGAGATTGACCGTGAAAATCTCTGAGAGAATTGCTTCACTGCATACTATTCTGCCCCCTCTTTTTTCACCTTGTGGCCCAGCCCACCCCAACATCCATCTGTCTCACACAGCAGATGCGCTAATCAAGTCATCAGCTGCCATCACTGGGTGGAGATGCTTTACAGGAAGGCTATCTGATTGTGACACTCTCCCTGTCAGCTGCTGTCTCAGGACCTAGTCTAGATTCCTCCATCTTGTCCAGCACTGACCCTAAGAGAGGATCTATTATCAGAGGGGATAGAGGTGCCCCCCTCCCTAATCCCCTGTAAGGGATGCTTGTGATTACCTGTCAAACCTCTACCCTTATTAGTGTCTTGGGGAAAGACTTTCTTTGAACCTTGGAAAGGATTCAAACAATTGAAGCACGAACTTTTTAAAGCTGGAATAGGCCCTGACTTACTCATGTTATGGAGAAGGAGGAGGTCCAAAAAGTGAAGTGGGGTACTAAATGTGCCAAAAAGAATTTGTGGCAAAGTTAGGATAAGAACAGAGGTAGAAGAAGCTGGGAGACAATAATTTTTTGTAATATCAACATATTGTAATAATTTTATCTACAATGAAAGCTTTTCTCACTGCATGCCACTTGAAACTAAAGATTTTGAATCCTAAGAATTTTTAGGTTTTTTTAATCTACTATGACTGTCACCCTCTTACTCCTTTGTATTACTGCTCTAGATCCTTCAGCAGGGATAGAAAAACTGTGTCACCAGTTATGTGCCTAAAATGTGTGAGACACTATTTTGGGCAATTTTATGAGACACAGACTGGTGGGAAAATCATGTAATCTGGAGTCACAGAGTCAGAAAATGCAGCCATCAGGTTCAAAGCTCCATGCTTTTACTGCAATACTAGTCGCTGCTCCTTCCAAATCAGTCAAAAAGTCAGATCAATTTTCTCATTGCTCAAATAAGGGAATACTACATGGAAAGTGACTAACTCAGTACACAGCACCTAGTAAGGCCTCAGCAAATAAGGGGAAATTCTCTCTGTTTTTTCCTTCCAGTTTCAATAATAGATTTGAGTCCTCATGCATATTTAATAATACTGGCTATACATTCATGTACAATACAGACATAACGTGTAGAAGATACAAGAATGTAGATATCCATGACTATATTATTTTCATTGACTTTGGAAAAATATGAAGTCTCTTTGGAGGCACTAACCTTGACAGAAATTTTTGCAAAGACATTTTTCTGAAAGAGAAAACATCACAAAAACTATCCTACCTTGGGAGGGGAATTATTCTCCTCAACAGAGTTTTCTACTCCATGAACACTGTCGGAAAGCAAGCTCCTACTAGGTACCAGACGGCAGCACTTCAGCCTGCCCCTCCCCGTTTCCTAGGGCTTTGGCTCAATGTCCCAGACTTGTCATTTGTTCTAAATAACTAACTCATATAAAGTCTCCAATATATATTGTAGATTGGCCAAGAGTCAGGCAATCTGAATTATTTTACACAAGGAACCGTGCATCAAGATTTTAAAGTTTTTTTTAAGTGGCTAAAATAGAACTTTTCATTATCCTTAAAATGTCCTGAAACTGAACAGTATGAAGGCTGCATTCCTAATGCACAAACTTGGGAAATAAGAGTCAGCATCAGTGTGAATGTCTTTGTAACAGAAGGCATAAGTCATCCAATCTTGAATGTCCTTCACTCATAATACCACATAGGCAGTCATTTTACCAATGTACCAACTAGCCCCAAACATAGGGTTACTTGTGCATGGGTAGAAGGGAAGCAGGTAACTAATCCTATTGAGCAATTGTCTTAGGTTATCCTTTTCATGTTGTTGTATGAATTACTTTCTGCAGATAAACCTTAAAAGGTCCAAATCATACGGTGTCACCTGGCTGCTTGAAACCTCACAGCAGCATTTTTAGATGCCTGTGTTCTCCTTAGCAGCACTGCCAGACCCCGCCTCACTGTCTCATCTGTGTCTCTCTCCTCTCAGTCAGACCCTTACGTCTGTCAGCTTTCTTCTTCCCACAGAGCCTCACATGGAGAAGACTTCCCTCAGTAACTGATTCCTACTCAATCTGGGAATGAAGCTGTCCTTCCTTCAGGGAAGTCTCTTCCTATCTCCTGAACAAGTAAAATTTGCATTCATACATTTAGAGTGGATTTGGAACCCCTCCTCTATGCTCTCATTACAGACATGTCTTTATGTTTGTTGGCTAGATGGCCTATTCTCTGTGTTCTCTCTTTTCTGCAAACATCAAAATAGTAAAATGCTACCTGAAACAAAATGCATGTTTAATATCTCTTTTTTGAATGGCTGAATACATGAAAATCTGCTATAAAAGTTACTTACAGTCCTTATAGACTGGCCAGATCTTGGCTGAATACATGAAAATCTGACATAAAAGTTACTTACAGTCCTTATAGACTGGCCAGATCTAGGAAGGTTTCTCAAAGCCCCAGCCCCAGGCTGCTCAATCTCTTGAGGCCTGTGTAAAAGAGTCCCTCTGTCAGGTCTTGGGGTTCACTAGGTGTTGTCCTGGGGTGCTCACCTAGTGTCTTGAGTGCCTGCATGGATACTTAACTGCCATGTCTCTCTACGTCGTGTTTTCCACACATCAATCTAACATGTCATGGGCTCTTCTAAAGATCTGTAGCTATGGAAGCATTTCTTTGCCATGCTGTCTGTTGCTTCCGAACTCATCCTTTACTTCACAGGGATTTAAGGTGCTATTTGTTTTCAAAATGGCACTTTCTGTGGCCTAGGTGACGCTTATACAAGTGTGTTTGTTGTGTAATGTACTTATAATTTGTAGTTTTCAAGAAATATATTTCAATATAAAATATTAAAATACTTTTAAAGTCCTTAATAGCAACTCAATAATTAGACACATACACACACACACAGAATGAGAGAGAGAGAGAGAGAGAGAGAGAGAGAGAGAGAGAGAGAGAGAGAAACAATAAAGACTGGTTAGAGAAATTACTGACAACACATACTATGAACATGTCAGAAAACAAACAAAAAAAACAAGATAAAGTTATTATGCACTAGCCGAAATTCATGTCGAATATTCACTTACTGAATTTAGAGAGAAAATCATTAGAGCACTACATAGTGTGATCCTATCAATCAAAGAGAGAAGCCTAAGATATCAGATCAGTGGGGATTTGTAAATGGGTCCTCACACCCGGCTTTTCCTTCCATTCATGATACCTATTAAAGAAAATGATATCTCACTTTTTAAGATTTGTATTTCCTTTTTGCCCTTCTATATAAAATCAGTAGAATAGACTGCAGAGAAAGTGAGAACAGCTAGAGAACAGGAGAGGCTTTTGTTCCTACATTAATTCATCTGTGACAGAAACTCCCATGATTACGTAAAATACAGAGCGCATTAGCAAGGAAGACAGGAAACCTCAAAGTGTTACTTACTTAGCCAAAGCTCGACCCTCATTGCTAGGGAGACAGGGGAAAGAACAGGGGAGGGAGCGATGAAAGCAACCATGGTGCAGCCCAGCCTGGTACGGCGGCAACGGTCTGCAGCCCCTCACTCACACTGTGACTCTGGGGCAGAAAAACTGCAAATGTCGGCTCAGCACAGGAAACTTAGCCACTTACTGAGACCCTGTTTTAAATAAAAATTAAAAATAAAGGGCTGGGGATGTAGCGCTCTGTAAAAGCCCAGGGTTCAGCTCTTAGTACTGAGGAAGAGGAGAAGGAAAAAAAACGAAGAGGAGGAGGAGGAGCAGGAGGAAGACGGAGTTGAAGGAAAGGGGGAGGGGGAAGGGGGGAACGAGGGGAGCAAAAGGGGGGAAGTGGGAAGGAGAAGCTACCGCAATATCTAGGTGTTAGAGAGCAGTTAGGGGCATTGAGTGAGGATTTACTAAATAACTGTGGAATGTGGAGGAATGGAGTGGATAGAAAATGGAATATCTACAAGCAGGTTCTGAATTACGAAGTGGGTAGCCTGCATATTTTATGACATATAAGTGCAAGGCCGGATGTTCTGGGTGCCATTTGTTGCAAGACTAAACCTGCAGGGCTGCAGAAATTATTTAGCTTTGCCAAGGTTTCATCCTTGAAAACATGGAGTTGAAACTTAACTAGTGACTTAATTTTGACCTATAAAATGCTGTACTAATAATATTTTAATATAGCTTATGAAACTTTTTATAATTTTAAAATAATCAATATGGAAAGCATCACATGGTCACATTAATTGCAGAATGAGCAGGATTCATTTTTTCCTGCCCTGTAGGTACCAATTAGTGGTAAAGTGGGACAGAAGTTTCCAGGTAGGGGTGTTCCTGCCCCGAAGGAATATCTAGGCTGAAATCCCAGGACGTTTGGATGCAGGGGAATAGTGTGATTTGAGAAGCTTCTTCTTTTTTTTTTTTTAGATAGTCAAAGGCAGTAGAGCAGAGATTTTGTTAGAAATGCAATATTCCATATACTCATTCATTCACTTATTTATGCATTTACCCAAGCACAGCATTTCCCACACACCAGGTCTTGTGGGGGTGGTTTAAACAGTAGTTGTCTCTGCCTTTTTTCTTACTTTGTGAATTTTAGAGTCTCTAGTTATAAGAGTCCAGTTATAAGAGTCCACCCTGAAACCCTCCAGAGCTAGACATGTGATGGACAGAGAGGTGCTAATGATGACGGGCAACTGGCCTTGGAGAGTCCTGGCATCTTCCCCACGAGGGAATCCAGATCCCACAAGGTCACATTCTTCATTTACTGCCAGGCTAACCTGAACAGTATCTGCCCATTGCAAGGGAGTTCTAGCTTGTTCTTTAGGCCAACATTTAAGAGCCAAGCTTATTAGATGAAAAAATGGAATCCGTAAAGTCCACCATGGGTTCAGGCCTCCTGCACAGCAGAGCTGTCATCAAATGGTGCTCCTGAGAAGATTCGATTTTTTAACATCTCCTCAGCATCCAGCAAGATAAACTCAGAGATTATGCTAACCCAACACAAGGCCTTGTCATAACCTAAGCTTCTCCTCAAACTAATCAGGGAACAGAAAAAGGCAGTCCTCAATCCAAAAATCTCCACCTACTAATTTGCACAGGGAAATTTGCTTGAAACATTCTAGAAGGTAAATTCTCTAGCTTGGTTTACTCATTCATGTTCTTATAGATCTCTCTTCTAGAAAAAACAAAGAGTAAAAGAGCAAGCCAAGAGACTAGGATAGGAAAGCATAAATATGGATCAAAGAAACAGACTGGAAGTCACTGCATTGTATTCAGAGCTTTATTCTTGCCACAGTTTGGGATTTGCGCTAACTTTAGCAGGATGCCTTGATAAAACAAGCAGAGTGTGAAAGGAAAGGAAAGCTAGGAATGAGAGGGACGGGCTGGAGGCTGGTGATGTTTCGAAGGATGCAGCCTGACGATGAATTCTGGAGTGAGTCTGCCCTTCTCTGTTTAACAGCAGCAGTCTTCCTCATGGTCACAGCATGCAGGACCTCGGGATCTCATGGGGATAATTCCCAAACAGCAGCAGCCCCCTGAGCCACAGCATTCCCCAGAGTCACAGCCTCCAGAGCTGCAGCAACCAGAACTCTCACAGCAGCCGGACGATCCTGTGTTGCAGTCTTGGGGCCGCTGGATCCAACGTCTCAGAGGACTGACCCCAAAGGTCCGGGGGGCAAGACAGCAATAGCTGGTGGAACAGGGAGCAGAGCATGGATCAGGAACACAGCCCTGGGAGGCTGAGTTGCTTGCAGAAGCTTGAGTGTAGTAGGTCTGACCAAAAGAAGGGTACTGGACATAATATGTCTGGGTCTGGCACGGAGCTGGGCATTTCACATAGGTCATCTGGCATGGAGGTGGGCACTTCACATATGTCTGACAAGGGGCTGGGCATTTCACAAAGGTCTGAGTCTGGCAGGGAGCTGGGCATTTCACATAAGTTGTCTGGCACGGAACTTGGCATTTCACATAGGTCTGAGTCTGGCACGGAACTTGGCATTTCACATAGGTTTGAGCTGGAGCTGGAGCCGGATAATTCTTGAGGGTTTGAGCCTGGCCAGAAATAGGGCCTGTTACACAAGCAGTTGGAGCATGGTAGGGAGCAGGGCCCGTCACACAGACAGTTTGGGTCTGGCTTGGAGCCTGGCTTTTCACAGAGACACCGCTGGCACCTTGGGTAGCCCCCAGCCCTGAACCTTTCACACAGGAGGGAAAAAACTGCAGCTGTTTTTGCTGGTCACACATCTTGCTGTGGTTTTGCAAAATCTGAAAAGAAAAGCTTCATAAGAACCATGAAAGTAGGCAGGCTTCCAGGGAAACCTACAGCATGCCTTCAGATAAAAGGATCTCTCAGCAGTGTGGCCTTTTAGGAAGTCCATGGAGACTCAAGGTTTGTAAAAGCTAACACTGGAGTGGACTCAGAGCCAGAGAGTCTAGGTTCATCTCTTGCATGTTTACCTGGCTGTGACTTTAGACTGCTCACCTGTACCACTCAGTTTCCACAAGAGAAAATGAAGAGTTCAAAAAACCAATATTTACATTTCAACCCAACTCTCCATGTTTCCTCCCTTCTCACTCATTTCACTGTCTGCATTTTGAATTATCCCCATAAAACTGCTACTCTCCAATTTATTGTCCTGCCACTAAACCCACAAAGCTTTCCTTCTTCCTCCTGTACAGTCAGGCAGTAACCCAGCAAGGCAAGTTTCTGATAACTGATCCTGAGCTAATATGAGTTGCAAAATGAGCTGGACAAGGAGCAAAGCCAAGGTCAAAGCTGAATACGTTTCCACCATTTCCTCTTAGGATCAACCAGATACCAATTCTCCTCATTACTAAGTGCACCCAAGACTGTACAAATGCAGGCAGAGAGGGAGAATGAGGAAGCCAGTGTTCTAAAATCCCTTCCCGGACGGACTAACCGGCTCAGTACCCTCCTCTTCCCCTTGTCTTGTGTCCCAGGCACTGGGCTCTCTGCTGACTGACCATCCCCTCCCTCATGGGTGTCCTTCAAGTCTAGTGATGGCAGGTCCCTTTACCTCAGTTACCCTCCCCAGCTTCACACAGACTCTGTTTCTTGCCAAGCCCCTACCCCAAGTATGGGGACTCACCTTCTTTCCTAGTAGGAGTAAGACTGGAAGAGGCCAAAGATCTAAGACACTGGCAATTGACGAGACTTTTTATAGGGCAGCAATGAGGCAACTTAATGGCATCTAAATGAAGCATCAGCCATCACGAGGAGGAGGACTGCTGTTGCATTGGCGAGATTCCTCCCCGTAGGCCTGGCTCTTCAGTCAGAGGCAGAGCATGTCTCTGCCTGACAATGAAGTTCCTAAACCTGAGATAAGTGATTCCTGCTGTGTTCTACATAAAACCAGTCCATCTTCTTTTCCTAGATGTTATGAGTAATGCCTGTGCAATCTGTCCCTAATCAAGCTGTTTCAAGGCCACTTGGTTCTTCAAGGTCAGATTTGCCCCGGTGGTCTCTGGGTCAACAGAGCATCAAGGCTTCCAAGGAATAGATTGTTGCATGAACCAATCTATTCTAGGATTATTTGGAAAACTGGCTGGGTGCTTGATAATCCCAGACCCCAAGCTCTGTGTCTACACTGTCTCCTCAGACTTTTCATGTTCTCTGATCTCTACCACCTTCACCTTCATATCCCTCACTCCCAGGAATAAATTCCGCAGAACCCAAGGTTGGAAGAATTCCAGATAAATCAATGCTGTGTGATAACAATAGTAGAGTCCAACATTAATTTGAATGTTTTCCATGTACCAGAAAATTTATGAGACAGATATATGTACAAGTGGATGCAAATGTAGCCCTGAAAGATTGCGACTTTTTTTCATCAACCAAAGCAAGTAAGGACAGCAGAATTTAAGTGTAACCAATGTGCCTTTATAGAGCTGATCGCTATCTCTATCATATGTTGTCTTTCCTGTCTGAACGTAGGATCAGCCTTGAATCTCTGTAGCCTTCCCTTTCTCCAAAGCAATAAATATAGGAAAGGTGGAAACAGTATCTACTGAGCACTTGCTGTGTGCCAAGCATTACTCTACTCTTTTCCCCTACATTTAATCTTTGCAATAATCTTATGACGTAGGCTATGTTCATCCCATTTTTAAAAGAACCATTTACCTTTCTTTAGCCCATTTTTTATTCATGCAGTTTGCAACCATTCGAGTGGTTACACGTAGCTTGTGCCCCTCCGGTCCCCTTCCCTCTCCCACTAGCTCACC
This sequence comes from Hydrochoerus hydrochaeris, assembly GCA_004027455.1. Taxonomy (NCBI): domain Eukaryota; kingdom Metazoa; phylum Chordata; class Mammalia; order Rodentia; family Hydrochaeridae; genus Hydrochoerus; species Hydrochoerus hydrochaeris. The sequence continues at coordinate 17,249 of PVLA01009570.1, read as the reverse complement.
TGTCCTCTCTTTCACACTTTACGATATTGTGTGCCTCAGCTCATGCTGTGGCATATAGTGTGTGCATTTATTAGGATTATTATGTTCCCGCACATGATGCGTTTTTATTCCTATTTCCAATTCCCCTCCTCCTCACCCCTCACCTTTATTCCCTTGGTCCCCTTCCTTATTGCAAAAGACCCACCCCTGTCCCTTTCTAGCCATCCTATCCTATGTTATTTTCTTTGTACTTGGCCTCACTCAACTGAAAAATGCCATATGATATTTAAACTCACGTGCCTGGTTTTTTTCACTCAACAATATATCTTCCAGATACATCTATTTTCCTACAAGTATCTCAAGTTTCTCATTCTTTGTAGCTGAGTAGTGTTCCATTATGCATAATGCCATTTTGTTTATTTAATCATTTGTTAATCGGTATACAGGTTGCTTCCAGGAATTTAGCTATTACAAATGTGCTGCTATAAACATTGGCATGCACCTGTCATGGTGTATGGTAGTTTTACGACTTAAGCTCTTTGGGGAAGATATTTAACAATGGGGACATCTGGATAATATGGAATTTCTAATTTCAGTACTTCAAGAAATCTCCTACTGATTTCCGTAATGATTGTACTAGTTTACATTCCCACTAATGATAAAGATGTGTTCTTTTTTCACCTCAGCCTCGCTAGAAATTTGCTATTGTTTGGTTTCCTAATGATTGCCATTATTTCCAGAGTAAGATTCAATTTTAGGATTATTTTAATTTGTATTTCTCTAATGGTCAAAGATGGTGAATATTTTTTTCATATATCTGTTACCCATTTGTATTTCTTCCTCTCTGAAGTGTCTGTTCAATTTTCTTGCCTATTTCTTAACTGGTTCTTTCATTTTAGGTGGTTTAATTTCTTTGAGTTCTTTATATATTCTAGATATTAGCCCTCTGTCTGAGAAGCAGTGGATGAAAATTTTTCCCATTCTATAGGTTGTATCCTCACTCTACTGATGAATTCTTTTGTTGTACAGAAGCTTTTTAGTCTGATCTAATACTATGTGTTGACTCTTGCTGCTGTTTCTTGCCAATTGAAGTTATTTCCAACACTAATTTCTTCAAGTGTTTTACCTGTTTTATCTTCCAAAAGGTTTAATGATTCTGTTTGAATGTTTAGATATTTGATCTATTTTGATTTTAATTTAGTATATGGTGAGACATAAGGAATTTGTTTCATTCTTCTGTAAATAAATAAATAACTTTTCCATACCATTTGTTGAATAGACTATCTTTCTTCCAGCATAAGCTTTTGGCTCCTTTGTCAAAGACCAAATAGTTGAGCATGTCTGAGGAGGTTTCTGTATCATCAATTTTGTTCCATTGTTCCTGTACCATACTATTTTTATCACTGTTGCTTTGTGATATAGTTTGAAGTTAGGTATTTATGTTGGCTCCATTTTTATAGATGAAGAGGAAACTGAGACCAAGAGGTCTAACTATTTCATGATGTCAATCTTTCTGGTAAGTAACAGAACATCACTGTAATATGGACCTGTCCAGTTCCAGAACTTACACTATTCTCACAGAACCTTGGTGGGGTATCCATTGTAGGAGGTTCTCTTGAGCCTAAGTTTAGTAATTGTTCTAAATGTCACACCCTGAAGTCATTTAGTCAAGACCCCAACAGGCCTCTCTGGTCTCTTAGGTAAAAGAGGTCCTTAAATCTTTTTCTAAAATAGATTTTGAATTTCTTAAGACCCATAAGCTTTTAAACATTCGATTTCCTAAGCAAAGAAAATGGAAAGCCCCACTAGCTCACACATCCTTCGCCATCCTAAATCAAGTTTTTTTTTATTCTTTTCTTTTTGAGACAGGGTCTTGCTATGCAGTTCAGGCTGGCCTTGGGCTCACTTTGTAGCTGAAGCTGATATCAAACTTGCAGTGATCCTGCCGCCTCAGCCTCCCAAGGGCTGGGATTACAGGCGTGCACCACCATGCCTGGCACCAAGCTAAGTCTTAAGATCTGCCCCCGAACATTCTGGAGGAAACAAGAAAGGTCTGTTCTTCCCAGGCTTCGAAATGGTCTTGCTTCCTCCTGACATCCTCTTTATCCACTCAATGGATTTCTCACACTCCACAGTTTTCTCTGTAATGTCTACAAGTCCTTCATCCAAATAGATGGATAGTAAAGGAGAGATGTTGGCCCAAGCCAGGCCAATCATGCTACCCTAAGTGTCCTACCTCAGCTGTTACCTCGGTGTGGCACACTATGGAGTTAAGGGGAAAGGAACAATTTCCTACTGCAGTTATCAGACACATCATGTAGTTCATCATGGTTAGTCTTTGAAATAGTGTCCCAAATAAAAAGAATAGCAAACAAACAGTCTTCTTGAGCTCACATAGTTAAAACAATAGAGCTAGAATTTGAAGCAATGTATAAGAGATTGCAAATTTGTATTGTTTTACCACATCTGTGATGTTTTAGAAACAACAATTTTTGGTCATCCAACAACAGGCAGTATAAAGACTGCAGAGGTCTCTTCTGTTAAGCCACTGTATATGTCCATAACCTAGCTGTTTATGTAGTTATTCCAACTGAATTGTACTTTTTTGTTTGTTTGTGTTTGGTACTGGGGATCACACTCACAATCTAGATCTTGCCAGGCAGGCACTTATGCTGCTGAGCTAAATCCCTGGCTGTTGACTTTTAGTTTTCATGTGTTAGTAACTGTAGACAGTTAACCATATATCATCACAGGACCTAGGAAACACTAACTAATGAATAAATGTGTGTGCAAATAAGGATGCTTTACATGGATACCAGAGCCCAGGGCAACCCCTGTCCTTGTGTAGTGAGTATCATCACTCTTGCTGTTAGCCATCTTGTGCCATCTGTGAGTTCTGATTTTGGCTCACTTCCTGCCTTCTAGGTCAAGTTATCATGAATGGTTTTGACAGCCAGCACAAACATCTCTGGTGAGAGATACTGACTCCATGTTCCTCCCAAACTGGTGCGTGGGTTGTGACCTACCCATTTCATAGGCCAGGGAGCTAAGGCATGGAGAAATCAGGTGATTGGTGTCAGTGTTGAAATGAGTCATGGGGTTATCCCCAAAAGTTTCCAGAACCTCCCTTCCATTTATATCCTGAGACACAAGGTCATAGAATCACAGACTTATGGCCTCATGCAATGACAGTCCACTAGACTCACAGGATAATCGGTAGACAGGCTCATCTCTGAGGTGCAGGGGAATAATACAGGTCATGAAAACTGTCCTCTACCTTTTATCGTTTGGTATAATGGGCTCTGTTTAGGAAGGTTTCCTGATCTTTAAGTGTTTTCTCCAATACTCCTGGTTACCTTGTTTCAGAATTCACTATCTCAATAGTCAAGAACAATCTACTACATTAAAACTCAGGTCTCCTTTAACATCAGCATTCATAGGTCCTCCTATGCGTATGGTAAATATTGAAACTAGAGCAGGTGAACTTTCCTTTCAACTCTGATGCATCACATCTGCAAAAGGTTGTAGCCTGTTACATTAAACTCTGGTCACAGACGCCACTGACTTCTACCCCTTCTCCATCACAGAACATTGTTCAAGAAGCTGCAAAGGTTCAAATTGTGGTTTCTGAAATATCATACTTTGGCTCTCTGCAAAGGCAGAAAAAAAGAAAATTATTTCATTTCCAGCATTCTGATTGAACACAGCTATCTGACAAATCCTAAAACTGCAAATGTGATCTTGAGCGACATTACTTTGCCCTAGAATCTCCCACATCTCTGATTGACCTCAAGCACTCCTTTGCTTCTTCAGCCCCTCCAAGACATCTATAGCAAGTATCTAAATTAGAACTTTCTGTGTTTCAAATAGCCAAAGTGTTCTGTCTTCGTGGCCAGACTTTGATATTCTGAATAGGCAATATAGAGCCTACTCTTCCCAGGGAGATGAGAGGCACTTGATAACTGAAAATAAATATGTCACTTCATGCTGAGTGCAAGAACAGGTGCAAGGGTAGTACCAACAATGAGGCTTTTTGCAATGGTCTTCTTGAAAAGCCCAAGTCATTCTGATGCCTGACAGTTTACAATAGTAGAAATCCCGAAATCAACAATGCTCTCTAGCCAGAGGCTTCTTAGAAGTAGGACACAGATTAGAGAAGCAAAGTACTTCATTAGATTTCAATCCTATTAAGTCATTGTCTGTCTGAGTTTCAGTAGTACTTTAACTAGGCTGTATGTATATAAAATAATCAATAAAAGCAACCGCAAAGATCAGTGAAACTTCCCTTGCCATTTGTTCTCAGATGGACATGGGATTATTTTCTTACTCTAACAGGGGAAAGAGAAGAAACTGTATTTATCGGTAAAGTGTGTGTATGAAGCAAAACTACACTTGTACAGTTTTTGCCTAAAAAATACGATTTCCTGTTGAAACAAATTGAATGACATGGCTATTTCATCATTATTTTTAAAAATTAGATCCATCTGGAATTCTAGTTAGTCTTTAATTATTGCTTTCACAAACTGCAGAATTTTAGATTTTTTAAAAGTATAAACCATTTCTTTTCTTTTTTTTTTTGGTACTGGTTATCAAACTCATGACCTCGCCCTTCCCAGGCAGACACTTGTACTGCTGAGCTAAATCCCTGGCCCTAAACACATTAATATTTAATTCATTACCATTTGATGAATTGCTTTTCCTCCAATCCATCTGTTACTACTGTCTTTCTGTATAAAGAGAAGGGCTAGTATTTGGATAGAAAAAGAAAATGTAATCAAAACCACCAGTTAAATTGAGACTTACAAGTAGGTTTACTGTTGTAAAGCACATGTGTTGGGATGTTTTATGACCATCCAATGAATATGCATATTGCATTAGGTAAGAAGGAATGTAAACCAAGAGACAGAGCTGATGATTGCTTCTGAGAAGCCATCTTTGCATATTTATTCCACTGATTGGAGCTTAGAAGAGCAGATGAGAGGAAGCAGGAGGTTAAACATCACTCTCATATGTCCTTTGCCACTTAATTCTCCAGTTCCGCTCTTCAGACATCCCACGCTCTGGTTCAGCAACAGTCACCAGAGCAGCAGCTGGAGCTCCCAAACATCTGGCCACTGCCACTGCTGCCACGTCAACCACCACTTCCACATTATCAACTCTATCAAAAGTCAGATTACATGTTATTTTGATAGTCATAAGCTGCTATAGCAAAAAGTAATGTTTATGAGGTGGGTTAGATGACAGATATGCCCTTCTTAAAATTTCTGGAGCTCAGAGATCTAAGATGAGGATTGAGACAGTTTAGCTCTTGGCCAGCACTCCTTTCTTGGGCTGTAGATGAATGCCCTCTTGGTGTAATTTCTCATGGAGACAGAGAAAGAGGTCTGGCCTCCGCATTCCTCCATTAAGGCGTAAACCCCATGCTGATGGCTCCAGCTTCATAAACTGACCTAAGCTAAATTATCTCTCCAAAGTCCCACCTCCAAATACCATCAAATTGAGAACTATCATGCCAATTTTGGGGGGATTAAAAAATTTAGCCAATTTAATGTGACAGTCAAGTTATCAAATTCAATATTTTCATCACACTTGACTTAATCACATTTAGAGTGCTTCATAGAAAACAACACAAGACACATTCTTTTTAAGTACACTTGGGCCATTCACTATAATTGATCATATTTTTTGCCTTGAAGCAAAACTTCACAAATTTAAAAGAATCGAAATCTTACAAAGTATGTTTTCAGGTTATAGTTAAATTACAAATAAACTGCAAGATATGAATAAATTTATCAGACATGTAGGGAACTCAGCATCAGTATTTAAATGGCTTTAAAGACATAAGGAAGTCATAAAAGTGATTAGAAAATATTTTTACTTTTGCCAGGTGTAATGGCACATAATTCTGATCCCAGCACTCAAGAGGCTCAACCAGGAGGAATGCCACGAGTTTGAGGCCAGCCTGGATTATATAATCAGTTCAAGGCCAGTCTGAACTACATAGCAAGACCCTTTCTCAAAATAGAAAGAAAGAAACAAATAAACTACCACCACAACAACAAAAACAACAACAAAATGAAAATATTTTTACATTAATAAAAATGAAAATAATATAAAAATAAAAATGAAAACATTGAGGGAAATTTATGACATTAAATGCTTGCATTAGTGATGAAGAAATCTCAAATTGGTAATATAGCTTCCTTCTTAACAGACTATCAAATTAAGCCAAAATCGAGAAAGAAAATAAAAATAGAATTAATATCAGAAGCCAATTATACTGATAACAGAATGACCAGAAAAAAAACAGATAAATCACGACAACAGATATTATTTATATTAATCCTCTCAGCAAACTGGCTTCTGGAAATTTTCATTTGACATCTTGATTTTTCCAGTAAAACTATTTCTTTCAATTGCATCTAGTTTTCTTTACTGCAGTCTGACTCAGATACCTTAAATATAGCCTTTGGTAGAAATTTTTAACCAGGTCTTACTAGAAGTAAGCTATTGACTAAGGTAAAGATTCTGTTCTGGAAGGGATATTTACTTTTTCTGTTCTGTCTTACCTTTGTTTACCCAGAGAACTAGGAATAAATAAGAAAGCAAAAAGATTTGCAGTTGCTATACTGGAAGGTGGAGTAGAATCTGCAGAGTAGGAATGAGTGGAAGGAGAAACCATCTATTAAAGACATACAAATTATACAATATGATGTCATTTTCAATTGGAAAACAATTAGAGCATCTGATAATATCTGTAGGCCAGGACAGAAACACTTTGTGCAGACTACTGGAACAACTTGTTATGCATAGAACTGCTGATAGAATGTAAACTTACGCAGGCTATTTTCTTTTATAGCCTAAATTTTCATACTACCGCCCCTTCTAAAATAGGTCACCCAAACCATTTCCTTAAGAATGTATCTCTTTTAGTATATTTTATGTTGCTATAACGGAATACCTGATACAAGTAATATACAAAAAAGAGGCTTATTTATCTTACAATCCTAGGAGTCCAAGAACATGATGCCAACTTAGCTTTTGGTGAGAGTTCTATAGCAGAGAACATCACACGGTGGGAGGAGACGGGGAGAGAGAGAGAAAGAGGGGGAAGCAAAGGAGAAAAAGAAGAAAGAGGAGGAGGAAGGAGGAAAAGAGTCTGCGAGGGAGACAGGGAGGAAGATCTCACATAGTGACAGAAGAAGCAAGAAACAGAAAAAATTGAAATACCTGAACTAGTTTTATAACAGCCGATTTCACGGAAACTAATTTACTCTTGCAACCTAAGCAATAATCCCTTTCCAATTTGTCCCACCTCTTAAAAGCCCCACTACCAGTTGACACCATCTCATTGATAACCAAGCCTCCAGAACTCACACCTGTAATTCCAGCACTCAGGAGGTTGAGGCAGGAGGATCGTTGAGAGTTCGAGACCAGCCTGGGCTACAAAATGAGCTCAAGGCCAGCCTGGACTGCATAGCGAGACCCTGTCTCAAAAGGCAAAAAAAGAAAAGAAAATAGCTAGAAGGAGAATAGATGAGTCAAATGGGATTTCTAATCCTAGGTTTCTGAGGAATCTCCACACTGATTTCCACAGTATTTGCACCAGTCTACTGTTCGGCCAACAGTGGGGAAGGGTTCCTTTTTCTCCATAGCCCTGAAGGCATTTGTTATCGGTTGGTTTATTGATAATAGCCATTCTTTCTGTAGTGAGGCAAAATATTAATGTTGTTTTAATTTGCGTTTCTTGAATGACCAATAATGTTGAACAATGTTTCCTATGTTTACTTTCCATTTGTATTTCTTCACCTGAGAAGTGTGTATGCATCTCAGATGCTCTTTTTTACATCGGGTCTTTGAATTTGGGGGCTGAATTTGTTTTTAATTCTTTATATGTTCTAGATAGGAGCTCTTTGTCTGAGGCAATTGACTAAGATTTTTTTCCCAATTCATGAGTTATCTTTTCATTCTGTTGGTGATTTCTTTTGACATGTAAAAACTTTTTAATAAGACAAGATCCCAGATGTTGATTCCGTGAAGTATTTCCCATGCTTCCCTTTCACCTTCACTGAAGAGTTTGAGAAGTATTGGCATTAAGTTGTCTCTAAATTTCTTGTAGAATTTAGCTGTGAATCCATCAGGACCTGGGCTTTTCTTTGTTGGTAAGTTTCTAATTGCAGCTTTAATTTCATTAACTGCAATTGGGTTATTCAGAAGTTTTATATCTTCTTGATACAGCTTTGATAATTCATATGTTTCTAGCAATCTGTCCATTTCTTCGGTGCTATTGAACCTACGAGAGGAAAGGTTTTCATAGGAAGTATTGATGATCTTCTATATTTTCACAGGATCTATAGTGATTTCATTCTTTTCATTCCTTATTTCTTAAATTGGAGTTTTTCATTCCTCTTTTTGATAAGTTTGGCTCGGGGTTTATCAATTTTATTTATTCTTTCAAGAAGCACCTTTTCAATTCATTAATTCTTTGTCTTATATTCTTAGTTTCAATTGTGTTATTTTTTGCTCTGATCTTTATAATTTCCTCACTTCTTTTGGCTTTGGGCTTGACCTGCTCTTCTTTTTCTAGAAGTTTGAGGTGTAGCATCAGGTTTTGTATTTGTGTTCATTCTGTTTTCCTAATGTGAGAGTTCACTGCAATAAATCTCCCTTTTAGGACTGCCTTCATTGCATCCCACAGGTTCCAGTAAGTTGTATTTGCTTGTAGATTGTTTAATTTCTTTCATTTTATCTGTGGCTCATTTGTTATTCAGGAGGGTATTTTTAAATTTAAATATGTTTATGGGGTCTTTGCAGTTTCTTTTATCATTGACTTCCAATTTCATGGCACTATGGTCAGATAAAGGCAAGGGATAATTTCAGTTCTTTTGCATTTACTCAAGCATTTTCTATGGGCTAGGTAGTTGTCCATTTTAGAGAAAATCCCATGTGAAACTAAGAAGAATGTGAATTCTGATGTTGTTAGGTGGAACATTCTGTAAATGTCTACTAAGTCCATTTGTTCACGTTTGGTTCAGTTTTACTATTTCTTTTCTGATTTTTTGTCTAGTTGATCTATCTCTGTGACAATGTGGTATTAAGTTCCTTCATTACAATTCTGTTATTGCTTTTTTTTTCATGTCTACAAATATTGTCTTATGTAGTTGGGTGCTCACATATATGGTTCTTATATATTTATGATTGCTATCGCTCCCTCTTGAATTTTTCCCCTGACAAGTATGTAGTGACCTTCTTTGTCTCCTTTGATCATTATTGGTTTGAAGTTCACATTATCTGCAAACATAATATCAATCCCTGCTCTTTTCTTGGTTCCTGTTGCATGGAGTATTGTTCTCTCTCCTTTGCTTTTCAATCTATGTGTTTCTTTTTTAGTCAAATATGTTTTTTGAATACAGAATATTGATGAATTTCTTTTTTATCTATTCTACCAATGCATTTATTTTGATTAGTGAATTGAGATCTTATACATGAATGGCTCTAACTGATATGTATTGGATTATCTTTGTCATGTTATTTTCCCATTGTTGGTGTACTGCTTTCCCCCTCTGTTTACTGGCTTGCCCTGCCTGGTTACAGAATTTCCCAATAGACTTACAGAAGTGTGGTTTCTCTCTGTGTTGTTCTTGGAATTGTGGTCATTTTTATCTCTATCTAGAATATCCTTCGGTACTCTTTGTAGGATTGGTTCAGTGGTCATGAATTTCTTCAGTTGTTCTTTGTCATGGAAGTATCTTATTTCTCCTTAATCTTGAAAAATAGTTTTGTAGGGTACCTGAATCTGAGTTGAAAGATGTTTTCTTTTAGAACTGGAAATATTTCACTCCAGGCTCTTGTGGACTTGAGGGTTTGTGTTGCGAAGTCTGCCATGATTCTGATGGGCTTTAGTTCAAAAGGTAATCTATTTCTTTTCTCTCACAGCTTTTAATAGTCTATTCTTGTGCTGAATTTCTGGGATCTTGATTATTATATGTCTGGGTGTAGATTTATTTTGTTTATGGTTAATTGGAGTACTACATGACTTACTTATCTGTAAATCAGATTTTTTTCCATGCTTGGGAAATTTTTTGCTATTACTTCTATAAATAGTCCTTTTATATCATTTGTGTTGACTCCTTTTTCATTTACACCTATTAATTTAATATTTTTTCTTTGAACCATTTTGCAACTGTTGAATTGTTATTTCCTGGTCCCTTGCTATTTGTAAAAGATCTTTCTTTTTATAATTGCTAGTTGCAATCTTGTCTTCAAGGTCTGAAAATCTGTCTTCACATTGGTTCAAGTGGTTTTGCCAGCATTCAGTGGAATTTTTGATTTCTGGAATAATTTTTTGAATTTTTTTATTTATTCTAACTCTTATAATGTTCACTCAAGGTTTCCATCATTTTCCAATGCTCTTTTACTTTTTAAACTATGTCTTCTATAGATATATTCAGCATTTCTTTCATTATGTTTATCATTTCTTGTTATACCTGGGAGATTATTTCTGATCGGAATTCCTTTACAGCTTCATGAAGTTGTTTCTCCACGTCAGTTGCTATCATTTCAGAAATTTCAGGTGTGTGACTTATACTTCTTTCTATGTATGTCTCCTGGACACATTTGCAATAGGTTGGAGATTTGCAATTGCATTTTGCTCCTTCATTCTGTCATTTTCCTGTATTCTTCCAGAGCAGCCAAATGCAAAGTCCCAGTTGCTTCCTGAGTTTGAAGCGGCTGCTCATCCAAGAGGGGGGTCTCTCTGGCTGGTTGGGGTTTACTGGCCAGGCTTTTCCCATGGCCTGCATGACATGCTGATGTACCCTTACTGATTGGGGTAGATGGCTGGGCCTTTCATAGGTCCCATATGGTACACTGACACCCCCTGGATGGTTGGGTCCTCCCCAGGTCCTGTGTAGCTGATGGTCACTAGCTGGTTGGGATCACTGGGCAGACCCTTCCCTACTACTTTATTGCTATATATCTTGGGACCAAAAACAGTTTCTCTTCGTTATGTTATCTCAACAATTTTATCATCTTTATAACTAAGTTCCATGCTTGTCAAACAGATCTAAAAATGAGCTTAGCAAACTCCACTTGAAAAACAGGCTTTGACTAGCATTGCTTTGGAATTTTAGATTACTTTAGAGAGAATTGACATATCTATACCACTGCTAGCTACTATATATATAGCTATATATATAGTATATAGAAATACTATAATGTATTTCTCAATGAACATTCAGTTCTTCTAAGTAATATTTTTCAATTTTTGTCTCAACTCTTCTTCAGCTATTTCAATGTTCTTCTTAGTATTTGGTAGTTATAATACTTTTCTCTAGCTGCTGTAAGAGTTTGCCACAAACTTAGTGACTGAAAGCAACAGGAATGTAACCTCTCAGAATCCTAGAACTATAAATCTGGTATCAATTTCACTGAGTCTACTCTGGACAGTTTCCCTGCTTTGTTGGCTTCTAGTAGCTGCCAGTGTCCCTCACTTGTGACTTCCTTATTTGAGCTCTGCTTCTGCCTGGGTTAGAGCTCCTTGTATAAGGATGTCCTTGGTGATGTCTAGATTTTAGCCAGACAATCTCAACATTCCAAGAACTTTAGCCTTAATAACATCTGCAAAGACCCTCTCTTGTCGTAGAAGGTGATAGTCACATGTTATAGAATTAAGACTAGGATGAGGACATATTTTGGTGAGTCATTAAGCCTAACACAATAGCAGCAGGATGGAATTCTTTTGTTTAGCCTTATCTTTTCAAAAAGATACTTAGAAAAGCCATTATTTTCTGTCTGTTGAGACTTATACCTGCCAATTTTCACATTTTAAATTATTTTTAATAGTGTACTATTCTACAGTTTGTTAAGTAGAGTATAATACCATTTGCAAATAGTAATTTTTTCCATTTTCTATAAAATAATACAGTGGTACCTGTCTTCATGAACTTAATTCTTTCCATGATTCTGGTCACAAATGAATTGGACAAGAAGTAAATCAAATTCAGTGTTTAGGTCCAATGTTGAGCTTTTCAGGAAATTTGATTTGGTCCTTGTCCAATTCTTTTTGCAACTATAATCATGGAAAAACTTAAGTTTGTGAACCTAGGTACCTCTCTATTCTGTTTTATTGCATTGCTTAAGAATATTAAACTGTATTAAAAGACACTTTGAGGGGGAAAATTTAGGGTTCAAATTATAGAATGTTTCAATCATTTCTATGATCTGTAATATTTCATAAACCCAACCATGTGTTCCTTGAAGTTCTATGTAAAAAGAACTAAGTTCATTTTGGAATCAATTCCTTTCTTTGAGGTCAAAAAATCAGAGTATTTATTTATTTAGTAATATTGTGTACTGGAATCCATGCAGGAGCTGGGACAGTGCACAAGTTTGGTTCCTATACGAAACATTGTCTTCTGGCTTGTATTCTTGTTCCGATGTGTATATGCTCTATTGTGTTGTCAGATGCGGGTGTCTCCAAATGCAGATAACAGGTGCTTATACCAGCTAAACCCTGGTTGGGTTCTAAAAATAAGCATTTTGGTGGAACTGGGAAGGCACAGGACTGTAAGGACCATTTTGCTTCTGAGAATGCTGCTGTTAAAAAATCAATATCAAATCAGATGGAATATTTTGCACTCAGGAATCTAGAAGGCAACTTTTTATTACACTAGTGGGCTAGTGGGAACAAGTCCATATCCCAAGCATGGACTCAGAGTGAAACAGAAACATATACATTTTCAAGTAAGAAATACAAAGCAGGTGACAGGTTATTACATGATTGGTTGCATACATTGTCAGTCATGTCATTCTAAATATATTTACTTAAAAGGAGTTCTTTGCCATAATGTAGGAACCTTATGGGAAAGAAAGGAGGGTATTTGTGTAGAGGAAATAAAGTCAAAGATGTCCTTTACTGGGCCAGTCTGCTCTGGGCCTGAAGCCCTTGAAGCAAGCAACACAGACAAGTTGACTCAGAGCATTCTGGGAGAATGTGGCTGAATGCAGATAGTCAATGCTAACTATGTGGCAGCAGCATGACCATATCACGAGCCACTAATTGATTTTTAATTTCTACTATAAAATGTCTATAAGATTTGCTATTCTATAAATTTCCCCTTACATTATAATTGTGCCTCAACACTGTCATCATCTCCACTGGTCCCTGGAACTTCAGCAGAAGCAGGCACCTTATCTCCTTTATTGGCAACAAAAAAGGGGGTAGTTCTATAAAAGAAAGCAATAGGAACTATCTGAAATATGTGAGTCCAGGGTTGGTAGCTGCCTCCTGATCTCAGGGTGATACAATCTTTGTCTCTTTGCTCTTCTAAATTAGAAAAATTAATGATTTGGGCATTTGTGGAACAATTTCCTTCTTCTTTTGTTTCTCTAGTTTTTATCAATATATTTGAAAATAATTTCTATCTTAATAATTTCTGTATTAATTTCTATATTAATACATCTCTGTCTGAAATAGTCACAGTGTTTCTGGGACTAACTCTATAGAGTTTGCATATCATCACAGGTTAAATAGTCTAAGTTGGGCTGGGCATTTAGCTCACCAGTACAAGTGCTTGCCGGGCAAGTGCAAGGTGGTGAGTTCAATCCCCAGTTAAAAAAAATAAGCAAAGTGTGTAATTTTTAAAAGTATGTTTACTTAAATAGGAGTTTTTATGGACTTTTGGAAGGAAGGAAGGAAGGAAGGAAGGAAGGAAGGAAGGGAAGGAGGGAGGGAGGGAGGGAGAAAAGGAGGGAGTAAAGAAGGAAGACAAATAAAACACGAGAGACTGCACTCCCTATCAGACCTCAGATGCATAGGTTGTGGAACAGCAATTATGTCCTCCTAGATTCCAAAGTCCTATAACCTAATTGCTTTAACCATGAAGCATTTCAAATTACTTCCTTTAGATATGAGTGCCACTAGAGTCATAAATAATTTGGAGAATGTTTGATTTCTGTTTATCCCTGTATCTTTCTTGAAATGTATATGAGTGAGCAGCAACCTTTCAATCACGCATGCTGTTTTTATCACCCAATGCAGTCCTAACAACCAGTTTGGTGTAACCTCCTTCTTGTGCTTTTTGATCTATAAAACTAAACCTCTCAGATGCCATTACAAAGCACTCAGATACCATTACAGACAGAACTTATATTTCCTAGGTATCCATTCTAACTCTTGGATCAAATAATCTCCTTATGCCAACTTAAGTGAGATTCTACGCTTTTAGTTTGACATTTCTGGTGACCACGAAGAGACCTCACAACAATCTTCCCCTTGACTTTGGCAGCACTTGTACTAGCCTTAAGGTCTGTATTCTGCAGTCCCAGAAAAGCAGCTGAAACTAAAGGTGAGTCTCTCCTGAGCTCCAGATCTCCAAGAAGTTTCTGGCTGAGTTCAAACTTCATTTGACTTTTCTTCATGCTCTTGTCTTGGCATGAAGACAGAGGAGCTGAATTCAGTCTCCGCCATCAATAGGTGATTTGAAATTGACCACCTCCCTGACACCCTTGAACCAGGACCATTTAAATTCTTGAGGCAAGACCTTTTTCTTACCAATAAGAGTTCTTGTGTGCTTCTTCAAAGTAATTAAAATTGCTTCTTTTATTAGACATCTCTGTAACCAAATCTTTAACTTTTTATCAATACCACAGGGGAGCTCTGCTCCAAAGATAAGAGATGTTCTCTTTCCAACCCAGAAGGGGGTTGCTAGACAGCTGGAACCTTGATGAAAGGGTCAGGGCTTTGATTTGTGGCAAGCAATGGTCTAAAGAGCCTTGAACATGAAATTTAAGGAAATTTCAGTTCCCCATAGAACTTCAGTTACTTTTCTTAAAATGTGTTCATGAGTTGAGCCACCAGAATCCCTATAAAGTGGCAGCCTGGGGAAAATAATCCTATTAAAATCCATCTCCTACACTTGCTTAAAATTATACTCCCATTGTACCATTTAACCTTCACATAACCTAGGAAGCCCTTCATCCATCACAGGGACACTTCCCTTTGCCCTTGAGAACTTTCAAGATATGGGAATTAGCTTTGCCCAGTCATTGCTACCTTAAAGATACAAATGTGTTTTCAGAATAATATATATGTTTTCTCAGTGGGTTAACCATTCTAGTGGGCAAAACAATAGGAAAAGATTATTCCCTACTGGAGAACTCCACAGTGCCTGAAAAACACATTTAACCAGTCAAATTTTTCTTCTTTTTGTTATGCATGGTGAGTTTGCAAACACTGCCATTGTACCTATTGTCTTCAATTCTCTAAATCAGTAGAATTCACAAATGGAACAAGTAAGATTCAATTGGAAAAACTGATAAAGAAACTTCTCTGGACAAAGACTCTTCCACTGGTTTTATTCAACCTTTCTTCTCATTTTTTTGAAAACCACCCATGTTTCCTGAAATAATAGCAGAAAAGACCATGCCACAGATCAACTAATGTGTGAGCCAACTTTCCTCCAAGGAAATGGTCTTCACTACTTATTAAAACTTGTACCACAAAAAAATTATAAGTAATTAAAGACTACTTGAACATAAAGGGTCCAGGAGACAAAAATCTAGAAATTGTGATAAGTGAACGTAACATCAAAGAATCCCAAATTCACTAAAAGAAACCCTATGAGGTGTTATGAAGCAATTCTTATGCAGAGAAATTAAAATTCATTGTCTTTGGATCCATATTCCTCATTTTAAGGAGGCATCTCTCCAGACTGGACCACCACATCCACTACACTATTCAGTTCTACATCTTCACTATCAGAACAAGAAAAAGTCAAATCTTGCAGCCAGCTACTACCAAGATATAGGGTCAAAACCATAAGTATTTTTGTAATGTTTCTTGTACGTTCTTGCTAATGATTAGGTGTATTCATTTATTTCACAAGTAAGTGCTTTATTCCTACCTGCCACTCCCCTGCACCTTAAAATTTGAAACACTTGACTGGCAATCTGTAAATGTGAATAATAGCCCTGTAGGAGATATTCTAATTATTCATTCTTTAGGATAAGTTTTATTAAGTGATAGTTAACAAGGTAGAACTACACTAATGTATCCATTTTGTTTGATTCTTATTTTTTAGGATATATTAATTACAAAGGCCTTAGTAAAGAACTCATAGTGGTATCATATATAGTTATTTTCAACCCAACTGTGTGTTGCCGTTGATGCTAATGACCAGCCACTTAGGGAATCCCTAACGGCCAGTACGCTGCAACATTCATGACATCCTATAGGACAGTTTTCTCTTAAACCCACCATCTTCAGTTTTGTGATTAGAAAACCATCAATAAAGAGTAGCAATGAGTATTCAACAAGAGAGCTGGAATCATCTAGTGGACTAAGATTGCCACATCGACTAATCTGAACAACTGCTAAAATCAATAAATTTTACTATCATCTCACAGCTGAAATTGAGGCAAATTTCCTATCTGAATCTTGTTAAAGGAAGAGGAAGTGGAGATATTGCCTACAGAATATATTTATGAATAGATGGATTTTTAAAATTTAAATAGAATTTTCTGTCCTATCTATTTCCAAGTTCTATCAGGTAGTATTTTACTAAAAATGGCATCTTGGAATTCTTATTTATTGGCTTATTTAGTGGCTTTGTAAAAGCTGGGATATATTTTTAAATTTAATATTTCTTCACCAGACTACATAAATGGAAAACACATCCTGCTAATCCCAGAAGGGTCACGATTTAGTCACAGGAGAATAAAAATGAAAACAGAAAATGGCAAATGATGACTTGAGAATAAATTTATTGTTTTCAGTCACATACTTTGGAATTCTTTTCAACAATCTGAGGAAAATAAATATTGACGTGAATCCTGAAGAAGGCATGTCCGACACATGCCGTTGAAGAAGACCTCGGGAAAGCGAATATTCCATAATTGTTCATGTGACTGGGCTTAAAGGAAGAGTCAAGAGCCGGAAGGGGGTTAACGTGTCTGGGATTCAGTACAACCCTTGCCCTTTAAGTCTTCGGTGTTTTTCTTTGTGCTTCCTAAGGCCAGGCCAGCAGCAGCCTCCAAAGCAGCAGCCAGAGCCACCAGACTGCCGTCTGTGGCAGCAGTGCAATCACTACTGCAGGTACAGCGACTGCCCCAGGTACAGCCACCGCCACTGCAGCAGCCAGAGCTCCGGTGTCGGTGACAAAGAGATTGGTGGGGCCTGTGGTGGCTCAGGCAGCAGCCCCCGCCTCCAGGGCTACAGCAGCCCCCACGCTGGAGCTGCAGCAGGCAGAGACTGGAGGAGGGCATAGGGT